>WAAE01015991.1:0-29800 GCA_013400495.1 Nicator chloris
TCTTCTAAGAGATCATTGCATACTACCAGGTTGTGTAATAATATCTGGAGACGAGATAAGAAATAATATAACACCAATTTGATCCTAAGAAACTAGTGTTCCTGAATTTAGGACCAGTAGCAGATGTTGTCTTTTTTTTTTTTTTTCTTGTTTAATAAAAGGCCATAAATGATGGTTTTCTACTGAAGAAACCCCAGCGGGATTGTGGACCTTTAAAATGAAGTTGTGAGGCCAATTCCAAGCTCAGCAGGTGCATGAAAATGCAAACAGGCCTGAGGCCATTAGTACAAATGCTTTCAACAGCTGCCAGAGAACCTCAGCTTGCTGTATGTCTGGGCAGCTACACAAACACGTCTAAAATGACTGCACAGACCCAAATGATTGAGGTGTAGCTGCCCATGATACACTGAGTGTTGACTAATGGGTAGCACTGGTTAGAAGTCATGAATGCAGATGAGAGCAATACAGTTTTGGCTGCAACTTCTGGGCTACAGTTTTCTGTACCTGCTGGGTGCCCAAATCAGAGTGTTACTGCTGGCCTGGGCCACCAGAATCTGAGAGGTGAAGCCACACGAGTTACATTTCCTTTACAAAGACCACCGAGTACAATAACAAATAAGGCTAAGGAACATTTCCCTCCTTGGGGAATTTAGGTTACAGAACCCTGCAGAACCTCACTCCAGAAGGGGAACCCCACTCCTGCCATTTAGATCAGCCTGTAAAACCTGAGTTTATTTGAGATGGAAGGAACTTACATCTTCAGCCAGGTCTTCCAGGGCTCATCAGCTTCCCCCCCCTCTACTTCTCTCCTACCCCTCCAGCCCCCTTTGCCGTCCTCTCGTGAGATGTCATTCCTTCTCTGTTTCCTTTCTTTAGTGAATTTCTCATTTGATTTCAGGCAAGAGGCTATTTGTCATCTGCTATACACACCAGCCCAGCCAGTGCCATGAATTAGCTGCACACGACAGGAGAATGAACATGGCTGATGTCCTTTCTGGTCGTGCTCCTTTCTCAGTTACTCTGCTGCAACTTCGCTGCTGACTGCACTGTCTGATGATTACAATTACAGTCGTTTGAATTATTCAGTGTAACAGGACAACCAAATGAACTGAGATCCTTCATCACTCACAAACTGAGGACCGAAATTTCTGGAGATGTATCTGTCATCATCCTTTAGTGTTCTCTCAATACGTGCATGAACTCAGTTCAATACTGGGGACCCTGCTACATTTTCACTCCTAGTTAGTAATTTGGGGGTGGCCATTTCAGGACAATTTCTCCAGAGTAATCATACTGCAAACAAATGACCATAAACACACTGACTAAACTGACTCCCTAGGTTTACCTTTGTTCCAGCAGGATAAAAAGCATAGACATTAAGAATATCAAACCGATGACCCAATTTTTAAAGAGCTAAAAGGTATTATTATGTCAGATATGTTAGATTTGCTATTAATGTCACCACGTTTAAATTGCATCTGGCATTAATATGGATGATACCAGGAGAAGGGCTTCAGAATTAATCTCTAGGACAGGTGACCTGGATCTCATTTTAGTGAGGAGAGGGTCTCCTACTCTTCAGGTGCCTTATCCTCTCCTGAATGTTTTTGAGTATCTGCTCTATATGTTCAGTAAGCTAATTCCTATAAATATTTATTTTATGTAGTTATATAACTTCCTTCCCATAAATGTAGAATGCAGTGTGGCATGTTCCCATTATCCATATTATTTGTGGTCTATACAGATGGGCCACATGGTTGTTCAGAATGGAATCCAGTACAGATACCATATATTTTTCAAAATCCACCAAAATAAATATCCAATCTTTAAAGAATTTATACCCTTAGTACAAACCAGAGTTGGAAAATAAGAGCTAAATATGAAATAGCTATTGACAGAAATATCCACAACTGCTTTCTGCCCAAAACTTCAACCCCAAATATTCTGAACAGAGGTAGATCTGAATTCTTCTGGTCTTAAACTGCCTCACAGCCCCCGATATAACATAACCAATGCTAGAAACCGGTATAAATTATAGCAGTTCTACAGGTCTAATTGTTTTCCTCCTTTTCTGTCATCTCCATCTCTCAAAGCAGAATTTATTTAGCAGTCCTTCCCAAAAGAGCTGGGAGATATTTTCCCAAATGATAATAGTTTCCCTTGTTCTTTAGTCCCCTGCTATTTTTTACCTGACACAAAGCAGCTGATGAAGGAATGATGCTCTCTTTACTACCTCTGTTGGTGACAACCCAGACAGGCTCAAAATGTGTGTGGTATTGGTGTGGTTTGCTCACCCCATGTTAGCTTCAACTCTTAAATATCTTTGTCAGTTGCTTTCCACGCATATGACTGCATGAGGAATGGTCTTTCTACCACTGCCTGTATTAGGCTATGGCACTCCCACATGAGTACAAGTATTCTCCACTCATTATTTGCTGTTCGTCATGTCCTCTTCATCATTTGGCCACAGACAAAGTTATTCTGGTACAGTAAGGGACTAGAAATAATAATATTAGTTTTACCACTAATAGCTGTATAGGGAATGTAACAGTTGAAATTACCAATATAATCACAAATCCTAGAATAAAACCTCCTTCTGCAAAAATATGGGCAAATGAGACTAAGATTTGCTAACATTAAGGTAAATCAGAAGCAATTCACAAGCGAAAACACAACAGAAACAAAACAGAATTCATTAGATGATTTATCTGGAAAATGTAACTCTAAGAGCTTTAATGGTGAGTTAAAATGGAAATTATAATGTTTCCTAAACTGAGCTGCATCTACTCCATATACACTCAGAGCAAGAAAATGAGCTGAGAAGCTGATGTGGGGTTATAGCATGTAGTTTGCAAGCCAAGACTGTACAATTTCTAAAAAGGTCATGAAATTCCTGAAGGAGAAATGTAATTACCAGAACTGGGATTAGCTAATATTAGTTAATCAAATTTGAATCCTAATTTGAAAGGCATTTCCTTAATGCCCTTTATGGAAGGGAAAAGGAAGGTAATGTATTCAAATGAGTTTTGAAATAAATAAATAAATTATTTTTTAAAAGGCTGAGAGTGGATTTGCGATCCAGACCTAATACTCAGTTTGCTCCTAGTATCCAGATTATAGGAGATTATCACAGATCAAACCCCTTTAACAGAAAAGAGCCTTTTAAATCCACCTCAGCATTGCCCTTATTAGGAATGAAGGAGAGAGGCTCCTTCCACTGGGAGGAAAGAAGCCCTTAATTCATGGCTTGTCAGAAGAAAGGCGCTTGCTTCAGCACTGAACGAGGTTAGTTATGGCCTAATTTACACAGCAGCGTGTCTTCCTGGAGGAAGGGACGACACCTTTAAGTAATAATGAACAAGTGTGCATTGACAGAATAATAATCACAGATTGAAAAGGTTACAGCAGAGAAGGCGGTAAAGCTAAGTGCCTGCTTTAATTCCACTGGGTGCCATAATATCAGGACCTGGGAGCTGCACTTACAATATAAAATAACATTAGTGTGGTAATTAGAACTTAATGGTTTGTGGAGAGAAGTCTGCAAGACTTTATAAAAACATCTAAATTAGTCTGTATTCAAGTTTTACTTCACTCACACTCTTTTTTCCAGCTGTATTGCCGTCTCCTTCAAAGGCAGAGTTCTCTTAAAACATTGAGAAGAAATGCTAGAGGAACTGTGGACACTTCTCAGTTTGTATATATGGGCATAATCTGAATTTCAATTATTCAAATTGAATAATTCTTTCAATTTATTCAAATTAAAGAATCTGGCCTAGGGTGCCTCTGAATAAAATTGCTGACCTAGAGCAAATATTCATTTGCTCCAGTAATCAAAGAAAAAACCTAAATCACTAGATTTATTGACCTGGTCTTCTATTCACTAAATTTTGACCTATCTTAAGGTGCAGACATCCTACAGCACTTAGAGAACTATTACTCCAATGGGAGCCTTTTGAGTGAATTCATACTCCACACATTTTGTTAGGACCTTCTGCTTGTCTCAGAAGGAAAAAGTCACCCAGATTTGCAGGAGATAATCTACAATTTTTAAAATTCTGCTGAATTCTTGGGAGGTCCCTGTCCCCATGATAGCAGAGTGTCAAAGACCTAGCAGTGCTGGGCTTGCAGAAAACCTTGGAGAGCATGTGCAAATTTCTCCATGTATGGGGGATAAGAAGCAGGCAAAAACAGGGCTTGGATTTTTTGCAGTCCACTATGTGGCACAAGATTTTTAACTTCTATGAAAATAGGTTTCTTCAATAGTTTTCATATATGATTTCCATTCAGTGTACCAGTCAATGGCTGACTGACTGTATAAATCTCAGGTACTAAAAGTACACAGTGCCACGGTTTCCATTGTTGACCATTGTGCTGTTCTGAAGCTGTCTGAACACTGAATTTACACATAGTTCTCTGATCACTGGTGGCAACAGCTCAAATTTACAGTAAGAACTGACAGATATGAAGCATGTCCTTGCCTCTTCATTGATCTCTCTTCCCTTTTCTGTCACACACATACAAATTTTCTGTTTCAATTTATTGTGCATCTCATCTCTGGTAGATATGTTTATATGACTATATATTCTCTGTCTGAAACTGAAAGCTCAAACACCACATAGGTCTGCATTGATCCAGGTACTGACAGTACAACTATTCTATTACTTCCAGGGGAGATTTCAAACCGCTCCTTTCCTTTTAGGACACACTTTTTGTAGGTTTGGTGTGAAAGTAAAAAAGAACATGCAGGGTTTCAATGGCTGTCTTTCACTAAGCCTATGAAAATATACAGGCAATTTGGAAATGTCTGGGGAAAAAAAAAAAAGTCCTGAAAAATACTTTACTGTGAAGTAAAGACACAGAAACAGGTTGCCCAGAGAAGGTTTTACATATATACATCCATGCACACATCTACATAATAATTCTGTCAGAATTCAGTGACAGACATGGAATTTTCATTTTTCTCTCCAAAGGAAAGTAAAATGGCCAAGCTTACGGAAAGGGATGGTGTCCAAGCAGAGAGGTTGGATTCAAAGACACTGTACAAACAGCTGTCTGTCTCTAGTGCTGATCACACTGTTAATTCCTTACTAAAGATCAGGGAATCTATTCACCACACTTCATTCCCTCCTGATGAATACCTTCTTCAAAAGAGAACTGCCCCTTTAGATACAGTTTCCTTCTTCATTTCTGTGATGACTGGATGCATAAAAAGAATCAGGGATTAGGATTCAAGTTTTGCTGCAAGACCAGTGTGAATCAGGTCAGTATGAGACAGGAAAATGAGAATAGAGAAAGATGGGGCAGGATAAGCAAACTTATCGACTCATGGGTGCAGGATTGGTTTACGTGATCTTCTCGTGATTTTCTTCCCTTCCACACTGTGGAGCAGATGAGTGAAATTAAACTCAATAGCAATAAATTTATTACTTTGGTGCTGGGTTTCTAAGCTTATTCCCACCTGGTGCATTGGAATTTGAATACTTAATTACTGAGTTTATCCTTTTGTCAGATACACCTTTTAACGTGACATTCTGCTCTTCTTTCTGCCTGCTGTGTGGGAAATGTGTATATACTCATGCCTATATACTGCAATGTGTTCTTTTAAGTAGATACTTCTGAAGCAGGAAGGATTTATGTATTAAATACTAAAGAATTGTACTCCCAACTTTGATCTCTGAATCAAGGGAAACAAAGCAGATTTGCACAACACAATCACTTGCAAATTGCCTCCCAGGATATCGGTGGGGATTGAATCCTAGAATAGAGATAAACAGATATGCAGAGTATCCAGGAATTTGAATGTGTTTCCTTGTTAACACATTAGGCACAAACTCCCTGTGCCATTGCTTGGTCAGCAGTTGAACACAGTGAGATTTGGGTTACCCACAGGGAGAGGAATCTGGTAGAGGCGACAGAAGATGCAGTTAGTTTCCCTGCTTCAGTCTATAGCATCATCAGAGTGGTTATCCCATGGAGGAAAGAGAGGAAAGAGAGTCTGATGGCCCATGCTCAGCACTGCAGCATGCTGGTGACAGAGGGCATACATTTACAGCTTGTATTTAATGCAGCAGACCTCTTTCATGCACAAAGATTTATTTTTCCAGAATATCACAAAACACTTATTACCTGGAAAACTGTCCCCCCATGATGTTTGGATTAATGACTATATAATCATGTCATATTTGTTTTCCCACACTACTTAATCCTGCCTATTTCGATGAAAAGCTGGATCTTGTGTATGAATCAATAGTCCCTCCAAATAGGGGGGACTCTCTAATCAAACCTCATTCATGTTTTTTTCAACTTTACATTATCTTCATGTTCTTGTTAGCAGAGAGAGGGCCTACAAAGATACCTAGACCACTTAATAACAAATAACACTTCAAAAGCATCTAGATTATTGAATCTGATTGCTTTTCAATCTCCAAATCCAGACGGTGACCCATCAAGCATTTATTTAACACCTAAGACCTGTCATCGTTCATGTGTATCTGTCTCCTGGTCTCATCTGCAATGTCTCCAACACTGGAGGAATAGGAGACTTAAAACTCTGTCTTACATCCCTGGTCTTTGGCCACTGTTAGCATTCCTGTTCTATTGGAGCAAGAGATTTCTTTTTCCCTCCAAGACAGAGATCATAAACACACTTAAAATTTTTGATATAGCTGACCTTACACTGATTAATGACCAAAACCACAAACTACTCTGATTTCAGGTTCAAATTTTATCTCTTTTGAATACGATCACCCCATAAACTTGTAGCACTAACAGATCACATGCAAAATCAAGGGCAGAATCGCGTTGAAAAAAAAAGAAAAGAAAAGAAAAGAAAAGAAAAGAAAATAGTTCTTCATAGAAAAGAGACTACTTTAATTACTGCCAACAGACAGTGACCTTGAAATTTTCAGTATATTTTAATTTTATGAGCCATTCAGATAGGATTGATGGGGACAGAATAAGTACCTGGTCTGAATCCACTAAATTATTAGGCTGATTTTTAGCTGAAAACATTTCGGTAAAAGGGTTATATGTTTCATTTAGGTAAATAATGATAGGATCTGCAACTACTCTTGCTGGCATGAAAATTCGGAGGTCTGTCACTTTGTGTGCTTCAAGGCAAAAAATGGATTCAAACTCAGTGATTTTTATCATGACACTGCTGTATTTGATGTCTTTCATAAAGGTCCTGTACTTGAATTATTTTGACAGATTGTCAGCTTCCATTAAAAAAACCCAAGTTTTTAGCCCTCCAGACTATGGCAAAATACCTCTTGACTAAATTTGAAGATCAGAAGGTAATTCAAATGCCAAATTTATTATTTTAACACCTTAATGTCTTGTGGTTGGGTTGTGGTGAGCTTTGCTCATGATTTTTGAAAACTTCAGGCCATCCATCCTGTGTGTCAGACTGGGTCAGAAGGAAACCACATCCTTTCTCCCTTCAGAATAAACCCTGTTGACTCTGTCTTTTACAGCACCTGGCAGAGTTGCCAGTCAGCGATAGGACACTTAAACTGGAGATTTCATGAGACCCACTGGAGAATTCAGTCCTTCTCAGGCCCTACTAGGGAAACCCATGGTCAGGTATTCCAAGGGTGTGTTTGACCCAACTCTTCAAGAGGAAAACAGCAAGCTAACTTCTCACTGTCGATTCAATGTGTCTCACTGAAGCTGAGCATCACACCTTGCACCTGCAGCTCCCTGCGTCCCTGACAGCTCCAGCCCCTGTGCGCGCTAAGCCACTAACCGGATAGCAGCCCTCCTCCAGGTCACAGGATTTTTAGGGACAGAATGAGGTTTAAGGTTAACTCCCTTCTTCCAGAAGATTATAAATAATTAAGTAAGGCAGGCATGTGAAAAGATGCTGTGGCCTCCTGCAGGGGGACACAGCATGGGAGCCTCCTGTCCCTCGGGTTGCGCGGGTGGGTGGGGATTGCCTGGCGGATGGGGAGCAAACGCTGGCGTGGGGACAGTCGGGTGGTACTGCAGGTGGCCACATGCACAGCTCCCTGAGCCATCTGCTCTGCTCATTAGACTGGATTAGTGCCACAGCATAGACAAATCCCTTCTTCTGCTTGTGTGGGATAGATTTATCCCATGTGAAATATGGCTTGGAGGAAGGGGCTACCTCTCTCACTTGCTAAGGAAAGGCAGTGAAAAAGGAGAGCACCCACAGCCAGATAAAATAAATAGCACTCCTGAATGAGAGATGACACTTTGGCAGGCAGTCTTTTTTTTTGATAGCCCCAGCACAGAGGAAAAAAAAAAAAAAATCAGGACAGGTACCAGAAACTCAATTCAGGATTCTCTGAAGGCAAGAAAAGACACAGGTAGGAAAAGAAGTCAGTACGAGTAGCACTGGGTTCATAATCATTTTACAGAGAGGAAGAGTACATAAGAGGAATGGACAAATCTGAGGTTAAATGTCCTTAAGCACCATTTACATCACAGCTCCAAAGAAGACAAAATCCATTTCTTTACTGACTTTCCTAGGTGGTTGTCTTTCCTTGGAAGCAGCAAAACAAAACAAAAAAAAAGCTGCAGAGCAAGTCTGTTGTTACTATTTCAGGAGTCTATACTTTTTATCCAGTTCATAATTGTTTTGCTCACTTGCTGCATACACAGGGCTCCCTGAGAGGCTGTCCTGAACCCAATTGTAATGACCCACCATGGCTGTGTAGCCCTCAGGTTTGTGAGGCACTAATTGTGCTTACTTATGCCTTTTCCACCTATATAATGGCCCTTTGGCAGAGTTAGTCTTTGCTACTTTCTTTTCTAAACAGCTGCTGGTTCTGCCTTACAAATGCCCACTTTTCCTTGTGAATGAAGCACACTGGAAAACCTAAGAGAAAAATGGAGCAAAGGTGCTGGTCCCTAGTTTTGAGAAACCAAAAAATAAAAACCAGTTTCAAATGAAGTCACGCCCTGTACCTGCCTCCCTAAATCAAATACAAAGTACGGTGCACTTTTCCGTGTTACTTGCACCCACGGTTCAACTCTTTTAAAATGAAAGCTCTCCTTGCCTTTATAATGTTTGGGAGCAAAGAAGGAGGAACAGTGAACCCAGTGCCATGCAAGAGACTGAAGCAAGGTTGGAATAAAAGCAAATAGAAAGGGAGAAGAGAAACACTATAGTAAATGCAGAGACTAAAGACTCTGAAAATATCCTAAGAAGAAGGAAAAATGCCTTCTCTTTCCAGATCCTGTGGAAAAATAGACCTTCATCAGAGAGTTTACATCACTGTTATATCAAGAAACTGGAAGGATTTACATAGTTTCAAGCAAATTTTGAGACATGATACTGAACTCATATACAATACTAAAAATTAGAATCAATTAAAACCAATGGAATTATCCCAGACCTGTATACGTTAAATTGTCTAGGACTGATAAAAGGATTTTTGTCATTTCTGGTAAGAAATTGCTGATTAATAAAATAAGAAATATTTATGTGGATAGGCCATTCCTCATGAGGTGTATTTTTTCGCACGGTATTTCAGGAAAATATAGCAGAACTGTCATGAAAAGACATTTCTGCTGCTTTTCACAAATAAAAGGCATAATTTTCCATTGAAAAAGGTTTTTTCTTCTATTATGAAATGAAAAATACAACTCAACAATGCCAAATAAATTAAAGAATGGTTTTCTTTTGTATTCCTGTTGGAAATGAATGGGTTTATTTAGTATTAAATTTTCATAGAACAAGAAATCTATTTCCTATGAAGTACTAGTAAAGACATCCATATGACTAATCAATCTTATTTGTTTCAATGCCATCATCTTTGACATAAAGAAACACTGTACTTCCAAAAGCTCTAATTTTTTATGTCCCTTAAGACTATATCAGCCACATGACAGTTTTGGCCATGTGTTGTGTTATGTGTTTTGATTATGCTGCAAAACTTAATAGAAATTTCATATTTAGCATATGCTTTGGTTGGTCCAAACATTGATTGAACAGCTCTGTATATAATAAAGTAGTAACAAGTTGTGCAGGCAAATACTTTAAGTATTATATTCAGATTTTATGATCCTTTTGATAAGCATCATCTTCTGTCTTACTTCTGAATGGAATCCAGTAGTGGTACAACACAGTTTTCCCTGCACATTACTGCAGTATGTTAACTCAATGAAATTTGGAGAAAATGTTGTTGTCAAATTCCAGACAAATTCTTAGAATAATCCTGGAAAAGATGATCAAAATATTCCTGGATTCTGTTCACACTTGACCACTTTACTAGTAAACCAAACTACAAATTTTTTCAGAAAATTTCCCATGTTTTCAGGAAGACGTGAACAATTTGCCTATTGTGATACTTTAATTGCCAAATGGCCCCAAGATCAAATGTTAAGTGGCACAAGCAAGGTCAAATGAGATTGCTTACAGAATACAGCAGACATCACACTGGATTAGAGAAATGTCAGCCTAGCTTGCTGTATCATCTCTGACAATTTTAGCAGCAGGTTCACAGGTGCTCTGTGAGTGTAAGTTAAATATAGCCGCCTTCTCTGGTTTGACAGTAAATTCTATCCACCAGGTCTTACAAGCCTGGCAGAAGCCTCCATGTACTGGGTTCTTGTGACAAGGTTTTGGCAGAGGGGGACTTCATGGGCAGCTTCTGTGAGAAGCTCCCAGAAGATTCTCCCATCTTTGACAGAACCAATACCAGCCAGCTCCAAGATGGAATCACCACTGGCCAAGGCCAAGCCCGATAGCATCAGTAGTAGCACGTCTGGGATAACAGATTAAAGAGTGGGGGAAAAAACTGGACAATTGCAGCCAGACCCTGTGAGAAGCCCACACTGGAGCAGGGTCCTGACAGGATCTGTGGAGAGAGGAGCCCACACTGGAGCAGTGTCCTGGCAGGACCTGTGGAGAGAGGAGCCCATGCTATAGCAGATTTGCTGACAGAACTTGTGACCCCCCTGAGAGATCCACACTCAGGAAGCTTGTTCCCAAAGACTGAACCATGTGGAAGGGACCCACTCTGGGGCAGATCATGAAGAACTGTAGCCTGTGGGAAGGACTTATGTTTGGATAAGTTTGTGGTGGATTGTCTCCAATGGGTGGGATCACACACTGGGACAGGGGAAGAGTATGAGTCGTCCCCTCTCTTAGGAGGAAGGAGCATCATAGAAAATGTGGGATGGACTGACCCCAAGCCCCATTCCCTGTCCCCCTGGGGAACTGCAGGGGGAGGAGGTAGAGAAAATCATGAGTAAAATTAAGACCTGGAAGAAGAGAGGAGTGGGAAGAAGGTGTTTTAAGATTCAGTTTTATTTTTCATTACCCTTCTTGGATTTGGCTGATAATATATTTCCCCCAGTCATATCTCTTTTGCCTGTTACAGTAACTGCTTAGTGCTTAGTGCTCTCTCCCTGCCCTTCTTTCAACCCACAAGACTAAAATTTGTGTTTTCTCTCCTCTGTCTGGCTGAGGAGAGGAGTGATAGAGCAGCTTTAGTGGGCATGTGGCATCCAGCCAAGGTGACCCCTTCACACACCAGTGAACAGCTCACTGAAGTTTATTTATAACATTAAAAAAAAGTCCACACATGCAGGTCTTTCTGGTGAATATACAGAAGAAAATTAAAGGGAAGATCAGTTGTCTCTTCCATTCGGCTCTGTTTACCACCAATATTGGAAGTTTTTGTGGTCTGCTGCTAATTCTTTTAACTGGCATTACACTACATGCTAATTACATGCTCAGACATCTGTTATTTCAGATAGATGACTGTCCTCAACAGCTCTTTATAAAATTAAGTCATACCCTTCTAGAGGTCTCACTTATTTAGTAATCTCATGACATCTCTGTAATCCTTTTGATTCACTCCTCCTGTGTGTCCCTCTGATCCTGCTGATGCTGAGTGCTATGTGGCAAAACGGTACAATTGTCACTTCCAATTACCCTGGCAGGAGCTGAGCCAAAGGCTGTGGACCTAATGAGGTGTGCCCAACCAGGAGCAAAACGCAGCTCCATTTCTATGCCCTGGCTGACAACCACCTTGTAAGAGCGATCCATAGCTGGTTACCTTAGGAAGTGGAAATGAACAGGCGTGCATAATTACAGTGTGATCTCCTGCACAGCCAGGGTGGGGAGAGAATTGGGGCGCCACGAGAAGCATGGGAAGATCCACAGCCGAGTCATTGAACACGTTCTGCTGCTGTGATAGCGGCATCTGTCTTTGCTAGTTAATACTCTCCTTTGTAGTAAACAAGCAGGGGCATTAGGCTTGTTTCTGCAGGTGTGAGAAGCAATCAAAACCTCCCACTGACTTCAGGGAGAGCACAGGCAGGTACTTTGCAAGGACGCAGTACTGCTGCACGCTCTTTAGATAAGGCTAGAGCAAGAGCACTGTTAAGAAAAACAGACAATAAAGAGGAGCACAGCACTTAGGCTGGGATTAATTTTACCTACTTTTAGCCATCTAAAACTTTAGTACCTAACATAGATTAATCATTTAAGCTCCCTCTGCAGAGGGAGGGATGCACTTCAAGAGGCTGATCAGCCCTTTCTGCTCCACCAGCAGTATATCTAGGGGTATCTTTTACAGAATTAGGATGATGTAGTCTCCCATAAAGGGATCACATAAATTCTCTGGATGGCCACCAGCAACAAGGATAATTAAATCATTTGGAGATGACCCAAAATCTGACTCTAGTTAACAAGCACAATACTCTTTCCATTGCCTTTAACTGGATATATATTAGTCCATAGTAGCCAAGGAATAAATTAATACTCTCAGAGGACCTGGGTGGAGTATTTCATAAAAAAAAAAAAAAAAAAAAAAAAAAAAAAAAANAAAAAAAAAAAAAAAAAAAAAAAAAAAGTTTAAATCTAAGGTACTGTGGAAATGTATGGGGGAAAGCAAGCAATGATGAGAGTAAGAAATATCTTGCTTTTTTGGCTCTCCATTTCAGGTTTGATATTTCCTGACTATCTACCCATTGGCACTTGATGCTGTGACAGTACAGGTTTGCCCAATCCTCCTCTCAAGCTGAAATTCTCTCTGTGTAGGGAGAAAACAACAGGAATGAATGACACAGAATCCACCTAAGACACAGAGAAACTCTTGGGTGCCTATTATATCTTGTGAGATGAAAACTCTGATCAAGCCTGGAAGAATTTGACAAGGATATGTTTGACATGTTCCAAGTAAGCCAACCTTGCAATAAATCACATTTACCATGCTAGCCTTTACTGAGTAGCACGGAGTTTGAATAAGTGTTGCATGAAGGGTGTTGAGACAGGCTTAATGCACAAAGTTTTATTAGTAGGGTCTGGAGGTGAAGATATATATACCAACTTTGAAGTTACTGGAGGTGTTAAAAACAATGGGAATAGAAAGACAGCAATGGAGGAAAAAGCCAAAGGAAAGCTTCTCCCTGTGATCAACTGGGAGTCATTGCCAGGCAAGCATTCCCCTCAGTAGTCTCCCTCATAACAGCAGGTTATAACAGTGATGGCAGCCATCCTCATCCCCATCCCCCTGCACTTCACGCCTACATCAGGACCTGCAGAGGATCTTATGGGCTGTTCCCATTCATGATGCTCTTCATACTGTGGCACACTTAACTAGACACAGGCATTGCACACAGATTGGCACAAAGCTTTGGTGTTTGTGTTTCACTGGATAATCCTGATCAGACAGGTAGGTGACACCGGCCTCCTTTGCTATGTTCCAAGCTTTGTGTTTCTGTCATAAAAACTAAAAGTCATAAGATGAGCTGTAGCAAAGGGGTAGGAAGGACAATTCTCCATGTCAATGGTAATTGCATCCTGTAAGAGCTGTCTACATGATCAGTATATGGGCTTGAAGGTATAAGAACATGAGGCAAACCATATGAGACCAACAGAATAAAACAAGTGAAAATACTGCCCTCACAGCTCAGACAAAGCCCTGCCATGGGAGTCCTGGTGAGCAGTTACAGTGAGCTTTGAGCAAAGGCAGCAAATAGAAAGTCTTCAGCTTCACAGTGACTGCAGCACCTAAGGCACTGTGCAAGAAGAGACTGTATTTTGGCTGTAATTTCTGTATTTCAGAATTGCTTTTCCTTAAAGCAAAAAACCTCATCCCACTGTACCAAACACATTGTTTTTCACCATTCTGAAAAACGCTGTAATCTGACTTACGTTTCCAAACAAAAATATTTATATTTTATATTAAATTCACAAAAGTGTCATATTTTCTTTCCCTTAATATCAAATTTTAAGTCTATTTTTGCAACACTTTCAATTTCCTTAAAGTAAAACTAAACCTGGAAAAATATTTGCCACTTTCACTTCAGCACTTAAAAATCAAATCATTGACCTGGAATCAGCTTTAATGAAATAACTTTTTCTGTAGAGAGGGTTAGTATAATATGAAAATATTATAGCATCCTTTTGAATCATATTTTACACAGCCTTTTGTCTTTCCTACTTATATGTTTTTCATTCCATGTTTCCCTTTAACCACCTGCATTAAACTTGCACCTTCATATATACATATCCTGGGTTTTACTATGATATTCTTTTCCTTCTGATAATGTCCTCTTTCTTTCATTCCCTACCTTCTTGTCAAGTTCTCTTCCCCTTCTTTGCACTCTCACTCTCTTCTCTTTTGCAAATGTCCAAGAGAAAACCTGGAATAAAAATTTTAAAAAAGGCTGTCTACATGTGTCATGGATATAGGGACCTTTCAAGGCTTTTTAATTTCCATGAGAAATCTGAGCAGGTTGTATATTCCCTTTGAGGACTGTGCTCCCCAGTGTAATCCTTTGGCCCACAAGAATAAAGTTCTTCCTTCTCACTCAGTACAGGGCCAAGGTCACCAGATCCATTGTCTTCCTTCAGAAAATAAGTGGCAAAGGTGTGCTCCTCTTGCCTTGAACATTTCAGATTTTCTCCCTGGAATGTCCTAGATAGACGAGAGAGAGGTGGCCGTTGGTTAGTAGGTAAGAAAATCATGACTGAATCAAATCGTTCTGACTTTGAATTGATAATCAAGTTCTTTGACACTTCACAGAATGAGAATTTCCGCTTTGTCCAGTGAGGGAGCAAAAGTCAATGGCACAGGTTAGTTCCCTGATGTTTGCACAGATTACATGACATGTATACTTTGTCAGTCAAATCCTGTTCACTGAGAGTCAAAAACTGACCCCTGCGTCAGACCCAAGATCACACATTTCTGGGACATCTTTCCTTCCATGTTTCTTCACAAGTGTTCTGGCCTTTCAACTATGTATTTCTAATTTCTTTTGCTGGGCCCTGAAGATGAGGAGAAGACCTTAACTATGTTTCTACTCCTACAAAAAACACTCAATCATCAGTCAGCTTAACTGGCCATTACCCACTAAAAAGACACAATGCAAATAAAACCTGCCTCTGCTTTTTTACAAGAAGGAATGCTTCCTTTTCAGTCATATGTTAAAAAAAAAAAGAAAAAAAAAAAGGGAGACAGCAATTTGCAATTAGCCTCTGTATTCCTCTGCACTCAGTGTTGAAAGTAAGTTGATTGAGCTTGTAAACTGTGCACACAGTGATAATATCGCCAATGCTGACTTTGCAAAGTACAACTGTGTCCTTTATGAATCAATCACCCTTGCCTGGAGGAAGAAGCAAAATAAAACTACGGAGAAGCCATCAAGAGCACAGGTGAGTGACAAGTGCCTGAAAGTATACAGATACCAAACTAAGCAGAATTTATCTCTCCACCCACAGTATGGCAACAAAGAAGCCCTATTTATCTGCAAGGTTAAAGTTTTATGCTAACAGTACCTAGGTGTACTAGATCCCAGAAAATGCAGGGCAAAACTGTGCCTCTTAGTGGATGCTTGGCATGCTTCTGGGTCTGGTATCATGATTTGGGTCATGGCCATGCTGAGGGCTCAGTATCAGTTTATATGATGAGTCTCTGCCCCATGGCAGCCGCTTGCTCAGTCTTTCTCCTCACTCACAGGTGTATTAGGTGAACAGACTTCATCCCAGGGATCATCATCCGCTGTGCTGGCTCACCTACTTCTGTAAGGCAAAACCATGAAGATCAGCAAAGGCCAGCCAGAAACACAGTCACTCAGACTAGAAGAGGTTAGAAATTAGCACCCGGTAAGTCACGGGAAAGCTCCAAGGGATGACGGGGAGAAGGAAAGGTTCTAATATGCAGAAAGGATATCTCCAGGTGATCTGGTCCAGACAAAAAAGCAGATGTGCTCTTGCTTTCAACCTCACCCCTGAGCAGCCAAAGGATCCTAAGAACCCGTTGCTCAGTCACTGTCATTGTGCTGCATATGCATGTAATCCTTCTGCTGGAGATGCCAGCATTCCAAATGTGTCATTTCAATGTATCATTCCAAATGGCTAGTGCAGGAAACATTTCTGCCTGTTTATGCTTGCAAATTTTCCTACTCTACTGAGTGTTCAGGCAGGCTCACAAAAGCAGCTGTAAATGAATTAGTAGGCAAATTGCTCTGCACACTGGAAGATCAGAAAGAAAATGCGAAGAGAAAGATACACATTAATGCTGTATTTGCTGTAAACAAAGAATTGTGTTTTTCTTTTTATATCCTGGATGACTCTAATAGGGGAAAAAAAAAAAGAAGCGGAGACAAGAAAACAATTCTCTTATGAAAAGGGATAGAACATTCCTCTCCTCTGGACCATTCTACATCTCAAAATCCACACAAAATGTCACCTCCTCTGATCAATAGAAAGCTCCTTGAAATGCAAAAGTGCAGACTACAGAAAAGTGGTCACATGGATGACATCCAAACAACATGAGACTTATTTGCACCAAAACAATTGAGGAACTATTGGTATTCAGAAAACGTTCACATAGTAGACCCTTTATGTTCAGAAAATTTAGAGAAAACGCTCAGAACAGACTCACAGGAACAAGAACATCCAAAACAGAAGAATTCCTTCACTATAAATAATGATTATTATAATATAAAGCTTTTCAATTTTAAGTGTTCTAATTGAGAAATTTCATAAAGCTTTTGAAATATTAATAAATGTTTAATTTTCCAATATACATGTGAAATAGTTAAATACTTGTTACATTTGAGGTAGAGGAAACAGGTGTAATTGATTCACTGAGTCCTGCTAAGACTGAAAGCTTCTCAGACCATAATTTATCTACAAGGTTACCCTTTAGTTCTTTCCTTTTGTCAGCCCCCTAAACTGTGAAGATAAGGAATACTAGAAAACAGTAGAACACATGCTTATTCCTTCATTCTTTCTAAAAAGAAAACCAAAACAAAACAACATAAATTCCACAAGATTTCATTAAAAATCAATTATTTTAATGGTCCACTGTTCATTTCTGCAGAAGAGTGATAAACTAAATATCCTTGGTATCTACCCAAAGGGAATATTTAGATTATCTAAGCTGTTACATTAGCAAGGATTCCATCAGGCAGCCAAATAAATGGTTTATATTCATAGTGCTCCATACATATTATCTTGCAGGGTGGTGGGTAAGGCTCTAAACTTTTATGTAGTCATCGTTCCACAAGCATAAATGTTGCTGCACAGTCACAACATTTCACAGCACTGCACTTTTCACCTGCAGAGCAACAAATGCATCAGAAGCTGTGCAAGTACTACTTTCATTTCACAGATGGGAAAACAGAGCAGCCAGAGACACACAGCAGCTGAGAACACAGCCCTGATAACTTCCCGTGATGACACAAGTCTGGACTTGCCGGATTTAATTTTCAAATTTAACTAAGAAAGCTTCGTGAAAACTGTCAGTGGGGGAAGGGGAAGGAGATGGGGGAAGAAAGATACATCCAGAACACTACTGAGGCTGGCTCCTCTAAGATCAGCTTTATCTCACTTATGGTATGTGTCAAAAGTGATGTGTTGAATTCCAGCCAGTTTCTTCCTTTGGACCATACTGTTGCCTAGATGGGTGATTCATATTTTCAGCACACTGAGAAAACATGTGGTCACATCAGTGTATTTTAATCCAGAAACACTGGACAGCTTTCCCCTAGACAGGTAAAATCTACCTCCTTTGTTTTAACTAATCCTCATCCTGGTCCCAGGCTAGAGAGCCGGTCTTTCCCTGAGTAGTCCTCTCCAGCACACACCTCCAAACCTCTTTAAGCCAGACTGGGGTTTGGTGTGGTCAATGAACCACATCGACTGCACTGATATCAGCTCTGTGAGATTTGCAAGCCACACAATGTTTCCATTTGTTTAATTCAAATATTAATATATGGTTAATGTTAACATCCATTTACTGAGTTTTACATCTCAGAAAGTGCTGACATTTCAACTACAGATCCTCACAAAATGTGGAGTAAAGACGTTCAACATCCAAGAGATATCTGTAAATGGAAGCACCCAATCACATACCCTTGCCAATCTGACAGGAATTCTTCTCATTGGTTTGTTACTAATAAACATCATTAGACTGCTGAAGGAGCTGGCAGTGCAAGGTCACTCTCCATCATCTTTGAAGAATTGTGGCAGTTCAGAGAGGCTGGAAAAAAGGCAAATACTACAAAAAGTTCAAATATTCTTCCAAAAAGACAGGAAAGAAGATGCTTTTAAGGTCAAAACCAAGAGTTTATCTGATCTGCTAAAAAACCTCACAACACCACAAAACAAAACAAAGCCAAAAAAAGCCCCAAAAGATGCACAAACTCATGTACACAAACACTCAAACCTGTCACAAGTTTCAGTTTCATGGATCCTACATCCAATCCTTCTGTTGGAGAAATCAATCTGGTTAACCAGATGGAATCCCAGCATCACCACCTGAATTAGCACACTAATGCCTTTTGGACTAAGCTGGTGAAAGTGTTATATTCCATGTATTGAAAAGTCATGACAGAAATATTTCCTGCAGACAAGTTTGATAGAAGCTTTGTAGGCTTCTTTGCACATTTCTTGGTCCACATCACAGACCTTTTACTCCCAACCAGAGGTTGCTGTCCACAGATGTCCAAAAAATGAAACCAATGGTTGCCCATGATTGTGCCGTTGTAGATTTCAAGTGTATTGATACTCTTAAGGCTGCTGCAAAGTAAATATCCAAAGGACTGAAAATAAAAGGTCTTTGTATGACCAAATACATCTCAGTTTTTAAACACAAGACTATGCCTTTTAAAGTTATGCATGCAAAATCATGTTTTACTACAGACAGTAATAGTAATTATCATACAATTTACAAACACAAATCTCCTGTGGGACATTTTCATCGTTTGTCTTCTTACTTTCAATTCAAGGATAATCCTACAGATTGAGCACTGCAATAAGATGCTGCCTAGTGTTTTACATGCAGGAACAGAACAACTCTAGTCCTGTGGGGGTCAGTACTGTTTGGTTTACAAAGTTAATATCAGATGTTCTCTTTAAAAGCAATACTGAAGTCATACAATTTATTGCCCCAGCCATTAGCTATTGACAGTAAAACCCCAAATATTTCAGTGATAACTGCAATACAATTTCACAGACAGACCAAAATATATTAACTTATGTGCCATTTGGGAAAGCAATCCAGCTACCTCCAAGAGCCTAATATGAAGCTCTGAGATCAGATAAGGACCCAGAAGCTCATCTGAGGAGAGCTTGTATCATCAAAGTTCTTGAACTTTTGACGTAGTTTCCATTCAGGACTGTCTAAAAATGGGAACTGAAAAGAACAATTGTGATCCTGTGAAATTCACAAAGAAATAATGAGCAAGATGTTAAAAATAGTTCCTTCTCTCAGGATAGGTACATTGCAGGATACAGAAATCTGGTCTGAACTTTAGATTCAGCTGCACTTAAGATGTTGTTTTGACTTCCAAATCCTTGCCCTGTGACTTGTGGATGTTGTTTGTGGAGTCTAAGGAAATTAAAGATGATTTATAAGAAATATGTCAACAAATGTAAGATAAAGTGAGCAATAACCCAATCATGAGTATATATGCAAACAATATTAATTAGTTTTCTCTCTTTTCTCTATATACAAACAATAGGGATGCAATTTATTTATAGATACACACTGAATATATAAAATTATTAAATATACACTATAGGTACATAACATACATGTATATTCACTACATAGCTCAGTAATATTTCAACAAACATGAAACTGGGACTCAAATAGTTAAAAAACTAGAAGTCAAATATTTTAGAGCTCATGTTGAAGCAGATGTCTGGCTTTCCTCCATATGTGGCAATGGTGCTGTCTGTGGGGTAGATGGAGAACATCAGGGGTCTCAAGGATTAAGAATCTCTCTGTAGCTAACAAGTGAGAAGCTCTGAGAAAAGATTTACATTCCAGCCTTTCCCCGACCTTCAGCATCTGACACAAAGTTTTTGGAAAGTAATGCTCCACTTTTAGACTATAACTTATTCTGAAATGGTAAATATCATTCACATCACCTCTTCCCTTCTCTTCCTCCATTAAAGATTTAACATTATTATTCTCTGTTCATGGGACCAGAAAGAAAAGGGGTGATTCAGGGAACATTGCTAGAATTGGTATTAAAAATGTTTTTTTCTTTTCTTTCTTGTGCAGCAATATCATTTACCAAAATCTGGAGTTAGATAAGAGAGGTGTCTAATTCCGTTCTGAATGCCCAGCTGCCTATTAAGTGTTTGAATGGGGCTGGCAGAATGTGAGACCTGTGGGATGATGTGCCTGCATGAAATGGCAACTGGCAGGCAAAGTAAGCCTATTTTACCTCCCATGCCCTTCATTTATGCAGTTAATTTGAATATAGATGAGTACTTAAAACAATAATAGACATCCCTTTTTAGGGAGCGAAATCCTCTGGTGCTGATGGGAATTAGGTATTGGTCTTCAGTGTTCCTCTCAGCTGACAGAGCATTTAATGGTCCCATTTGGCTTTGTGACACAGCTTAGCATCCACAGATTTGATGGGTTAGTTTACTTGAATATTCTTAGTTTTCAAGGTACTTTATTTTCCTGTTCATCAGTGCATTTGCTGCACCAAACAAGGCTCGTGCATTTATTAGATTATGGCTCAGTACAGATGGGAGCATAAGGGATAATTGCTGAATAAGAGAGAGTGGCGTAACAGGAGACATCTCTGAATCTAGGCTGGAGTTCTGCTCAGAAACCTGCACATCCCTCATTTGCCACAGGGTGGAAACAATCTCAGGAACGCATCCCCGTAACATTGCTGCAAGAGTTCAAATGCAGTAGTTCGGTGCCATATGCTGCACATACAGATGCAGATGCAGCTGACAGCTTCAAGCAGCTCTGAAGCGAGCACATGATACGGCTTTAAGTAGCTGCCTGAATGCTTCCTTACACCCAAGAAAACAGCATGGCTCCTCAGGTGCTTTTCTTATCTAGTATTTAAATAGTATACTGGCTTTATAAATTTCCACGTAAAACGTTCTGTTTCATAAAAAACTAGATAACTGTAAAGAGTCAGTGTGCTAATAAAAGGAAGACGAGCTCAGATCCGCAAATGCATTTAAGTACTTAATGCCCCTAGGCATTTGTCTCCCATTAGATTTTGAATGGGCAAATTAGGACATAAACTACTCCTCTGAGCTCAGGCCAGAGGATTTCTCTCCTACATGATTAATTTGGGGAGATTTTCTAATGATCAAAGACAGATATATCTCTAAAGAGAGACTTTTGATGATAGAGAGAGGAGATGGCATAACACACATCCCTTTTTTTTCCTCTACTGACTTGAATAACTGATTTGAAGAGATGCACAGAATGCTCCTGTTCTCCCAAATAAGGAACTAGTTAAGCTCATTTGGCTCGAGGCAGTGCAGCAGCCTTCACCTGGTGAGCCAAGCAAGTGATCTCTGCACTCTCCATTCTCCCCACTTGCTAAAGAAATAGAAGATTTCTGTCCCCTTGAGATGCCAATCCAGAAATCTTGAAATCAATATTCATACTGGACTAAGAGAATGTTTAAATTTTTCTGTCACATCTGGTGCATTCCTACTGCTGCTCAGCCCTTTTATCCACAGCTGTCTGTGGGTTCTTCCTACTTTTCCTTTTACATGACACAGGTGTAAAGGACTTTTATTTTGAGAATTATGTTCAGTTCGTATTTTAAAGCAGATGGCATTTCCAGTGCAACATCAGGAGGCTTAGTATAGTCAGGAGCTTTCTCTGGGAAAACAGCAGCTTAGCACCAAATGAGCTGATCTGAAGCCTGTATGAAAAAGCCTGTGAGTTCAGAACTCCCCCATTTTTGGGGTTGTCTGCTTCAGGGGCACTTTGAAGCATTCAACCCCGGAGCTAACATCAGCCCAAGCCTTGCAGCAAGTGCAGCACAAGGGAGCCCTTTGAATCAGTGTGCTGCCACTGGCATTTTAGGGCTGCACGTAACTGGCAAGAGAGACGTTTGCTGGCAAACCTTTCTGCCACTTTGCCATTCCCCTCCAGGTAAGTCACATCTCTTTCTAAGTAGATCTCCACGTGCCCCTGCAGTGCAAGCACGCTCTGCACAGTTTCAGTTTTAGGCACTGTGGTTAATCTCTGTCATTTCAGCATCTGGATGCTGGGAAAGGCTGCTGGGGCCTTCTGCACAGACCCGTGAAGCTGTTTGCTTTCCCCTGACCCATAAAGCAAAGAAGAAAAATGGTGACAAGTCATTAACAAGATATTCTGTGTTTCTTTTTATGAGTGCCAGCTGTTCCCCAGCAATCACTCATATAAAACCAGCACTAAAACCTGACTGCTGTGGGATGTGAGTGCAGAGCACATGTGCACTGAGCAGCTTTCCAGCTAGGGATAGAGTGGATGGTGCCATGGCACCGTGTGGGCCAGCAGCTCCCCAGGACTGGGAGCGCTGGGAACTGCAGGGGATCCCTGGGCTGGCAGGGAGGGAGTGTGACAGCCTGAGGGGAACTGGAACAGCCCCAGCCCAGGGCATTTTGGGCCTGTCCCCTGAGGATGGGATTGGCCAAGGCAAGGCTGGGACAAGGGCTGGTGGGTCTGGGCAGGGCAGGGCTTTGGGGAGCTGCAGCCCAGCCCTGTTGGGCATTGCTGGGGCAGGGATTGGTGGCCCTGGGAGACTGCCATGGGGTCCCAGGCCACAGACAGGGTGGGAGCAGCCCTGAAGGACTGGGAAAGGGCAGGCAGGGCTGGTGGTGCCCCCTCAGGCTTGGCAGAAACTAAGCAGAAACTAAACAGAATCTGTGTGGAAGACTTTTATAAAGAGGAAGACCCTGAGTTTAAGGAACTCAGGTGAATATCTCTGTGCTCAGTGCCACAAACTGTGACAAGTCCATGACATCTGGTAGAGGCTTGGCCAAAGTCCGTGTTTCCTTTGTAATGAAAATTAATGAAAGCATCCTGAGTTCAGCCAAGAGGGGCCAACCAAATGACAGCCACAATGACAGTAATCATGGAATCAAAGCTGGCTCCATTCATTTATCTGGGGACTCCCCCTCAAAATCCAATGCTTTAGCAAACTAAACCCCTACAAACCCTTTCTGCTAATGCTTGGAAAAATGCCTGACGTGGAAGACTGAGTATCAGACAAACAATACTCAATGCTCAATGCATTGCTTGAAGAAATTTCTAAAATAACTGGTAAGACATATCAAGGGCCAGGAAGCAATTTAGATCAGAATTTGCTGTTTGTACCTCCAAACTGAGAAGAAGCTTTAGTGTTTGCTACTGATTCTTATGAATCTAGCTTGTTTCAAGCCGGAATCACAGCTTGGGAATCTCCATAGATATTTTCATTACATGCCCAAAGATAAGCTCCTGCTTCATGCTATCAAAAATTTAATTTGTATGAATGAAAAGCCAAACCAAAAGGAAGAACAAAAGCCCCTATGGTGGAGAGCAGAGGACCTTCTGCAACATATGCTATCTGAATGAACACAAAATGGCAGCAGCCTCCAGCAAGCACTTGGAAATTTAAAGATGCAGCACACAGAAAATTAAGCCATAATTGCTTCCAACAATAGCAGCATAACCCATAGCTGGTTATCACCTGAACCATCTGCTCCCCCAAGCAGCAGCTCTTAACACAGGCATGAGGTTGAAAGATCCTCTCACTTTAGACACACACTCAGTTCACATCAGAAAAATGGCAACAAAAATCAGGTGTTTTCCTCTGCATTTCAATATGCAGGAGATGCTACAGCAGGATTAGCTACAGAAAATGCAAAGATAGAAATTGTATCAATCATGAAAGTCTCTGCAGCACAAGCCCAGTCCTGTTTCACACAAATGCTGACAAAACTGATAAGCACATTTTCTCCTTACAGTCAGAATTTATAACCTGAAGTGGCTGTTATAATGGAAAAGCAAATGATCCCCTGATACTCAAATCAATCTTGTGAGAAATAACCTGAATAATGAGTTACAATTGCAAGAGATGAAATTAAGACAAGAACAGTTAAATAAGGATCTAAAGGAACAGATAACATTTAGTATGGTATTGGAACCCTAAATTAGACTTTAAAATGTATGCAGAGACAGAGGGAAAGGGGGATAAAACAAGGAACTGGAGCAGAGGCCTCAGAAAAATATGAGCCTTTGATGAGAAGTAATCAGAAACAATGTCAGATTCACATTATTTGAGGAAAAATCCCCACTTCAAATAGAATTTTTTATACAACTAGGTTTTAGAGCTTGGCACTATAGGAGGATTTCCATTTACTGTATAAAATACTCCAAAATGCTTACAGCTCAAATCAATTTGTTGCAGATGTGATTAGAAATTGTCTCTAAGACCATGCTGCAGCACAACATATGGAACTGAGCTAATAAGATCTCTTTCACAGTTTGGTGCCTCACATTGATGGATGGTTTTCAGCCAACACCAGTACAACAAAAGGAAAGTATTATACCTATTTTAAAGGAAGAGACTGGAATAGATGGTACTTCAAAATCACCTAGATCACTAATGACTAACTTAAGGCATTTATTGTAGAGGAAGGGGATATAGGATCCTGCCGTAGGTTCTTGACTTCAGAATCGGATTTGAAAAACAAAGAACCAGGAATAAGACATCTCAGTGTTTGCCAGTATTGGATTACGTACTATGACCCTTGTTTTCCATCCAGGTTTGGTAAAACTGAGTTTTCCTCAGAGTCCTACCTAAAGCTGGAACATAAGAGGACGGAATTTATCTCATCTGACTGCATATGTCTACACTGTGACCATTTCACTGATTGCTCCTGTACTCCAGCTTTATGACAAATGGGGAAAAATAGTCACTCACAGGTTGTGATTCAACTTGTGCTAAAGCAAATGTTTAACTCAGCTGAGAAAACTGATGTTCTCTCCTTGCCGACAAAATTAGCCTGGTAGCATTAGGTCAGATGTGAGCTCAGATATTTATTCTGCAGATGCCATGAGATGAGTGCCCCAGGCACTGGAAAATGATAATCAAACTCTAAACAAAATGCTCTGGTCTATATATGTGTTATGATAATGTCATCCTATCCCCTTCCCAAGTTGTCCACATGTCTGTTCAGGTAATTTCTATTGCATCTAATAAAAATACAGCTGAGTCAAGTGCTGGGGAAATACAACAGGAAAAAAAAAAGTGATCCTTCAGACTTTATAGGATAGGGAGGAAACGAGAAGGAGGATTTTTGTAACCATTAATGGTAATACATAATGCTTGCTGACTACTGTCATCCAGATTCCTCTGCTGGATGCTTTAAATCAATAATGGCAGAAACACTAGCAATAACCTTAAATAAAAACTATTTTGCATTGCCAGGGATTTAGGGATGAAAAAATAGATCTTTCCTACTGTTTACCTATTTATGTATTCATCCACTGTGCAGTTATTTATCTATTTCTCTAGTATTTTTTGGCTGATGTATTTCCCTATGAAGAGAATTTTTGAGGAATGTCTCAGGCTATCAGTTGAGTCTGAGTACCTGTGCTACCTCCTGTGATTCTGTCCTGCAGACCACATGGTAAGTGAACCACAAGGACACAAGGTCATTATTGGGAGGTTAAACAATGGGAATGAGTTAAGAGGAGGTTTCAACAGATGGTTTCTGTCATGAGACCAATTAAATCTGAATTTTCCAAATAAGTCATTGCAACAACAACAACAACAACAACAACAACAACAACAACAACAACAACAACAACAAAAAAGGTGAGGAAATTCTTCTTTATAACATAATGGAAAACATTAGAGGAAAATCATGACAGAGGCCCACTACTGTCCAATTGGATCTGCACAGCTTCCCTTCAGGAAACACTGACTTAGAAAGACTTACAATATTTCCTGCAGTATTTAGTGCTGGGTTTGGCTTTGACATCAGCTGGGATTAGATCAGCTCCTTCTAACACAGCCTTGATTATCATGCAGAACCTGAAAGATATTGGAATAAGCAAGCTTTCATATAATCAAAGACGTGTTAAAAGTATTAAATGCATACCTAGAGACACAACTGTGTAACAGCTAACAGGCAGTTACAGATCATTGGTTTTCAAAAATCACAATGAGAAACAAATCTTTTATTTCATGTTGTTATTATTTCACTGACATTCTATAATCCAACCAAAGCCCTATAAAAAAATAATTAAAGGAGTTTTTGTCTCTATTGTATTGTGCTGTTTAACTATGGTCATGGCACCTGGAAAGACTCTCCTAGCTGAGGATGATTATTAAAACTAAAATTGTAAATAATTTGTAAATAAAATTATAAATCATCCTTAATAACTATATTTTCAGAAATGTCAATTCTCCAAGTACATTTGGAGGAAAACCTGGTATATTGCAAAAAGAAAACTGCGAGTAACCCCTCCCCAAAAAGTTAGTTAGTAGCATCACTGTAACCCAGACCATCTGCTTCACAGTCTAATTTTTCTCTCATTAGGATACAGTCCTAAAGTGATTTGTGAAGTCACTCTATTCTCATTATCAGTTACAGCATTAATTCACTTCAGCCTGAAGATTTAAGACACTGCCTAAATATAAAGGAAGTAATCTAATTACTGCTTGTTTTTAAATGAGTAGCCAAGAGTTTTTGTAGCACAGGATGAAAAGACATGTCACTGGATGCCACTGAGGTTCAAAACATGGCTTAAATTTCACATGAAAAAGTAAGCTTTGTTAAATACCATATGCTTATAGCCAAAATCATATAAAAGTTGACTAACAATCAGTACCCAATGACTATCGGGCTTGACTCACAAAGGTGCCAACAGAATAAAGCACCTCGTTGCTCTGGAGGCTAAATAGCATTTGATGACAGGTGAAAGATTTTGGGAAGGAAAAAAGAAATCTCTGTAATGTAAATGGTGTTATGCATACAGTTTGTAAACATTAAAGGGATGAAATGTACCTGCTCTGTAAATAAATACTCTTCATCAGAAGAAATAAAACATCAATGCATATGAATCAAGGCCAATCTGTATGACTTGGGCATAGTGGCATTAATTTCTGAGTTTTTTCACCAACCTCATTTTACATTATTTTTTACTTTTCCTAAAACTTTTAGCACTGGGGTGCATAGCAGGAAGTAGTGTTACACTTGCAGGACAAGATTGAGTTCCATGGGCTGAGAACCCTGTCCCTGATGTCACTAAATATTTTTCTGTCACCTTGTGTATTTTTCAATCTCTTCTTCTCTTTAATTCCTAACTAGACCTTCTGGAAATAGCTAAGAGTTACGTTCTGGGAAAACATCCAGACTTTTCTCTGAAGATTTGATACTTCAGCAAAGCAGTGTGGACAAAGACAACATATGTGAAGGTGCCAGACCAAAGCCACTGTGGAGGTAGAAGTGGGAAGATTTTGAACCACAGAGCAGATTTTTTCCTAAAAACAACTGTTTCTAAGTGCAATGAAAACTGGAATGATTTTTTTTTTGTAAGCATTATATTTACCATTGATGCTCCTTTTTCCCCCTTTTCTCTCTCTCTCTCTTTTTTTTTTTTTTTTTTTTTTTTTTTTTTTTTTTTTTTTAACTTCTAAACAATCCCTCCTGCAAACTTCAGTTCCAGTGACAGAAGTTCATAAAACCATTTGGGACATATGAGCTGTGAAAGGTTTTAATCAAGTGATGAATGCAATTTTCGTTTCACTCCAGTCTCATTTATTTCACGCAAGAAAAGGTTAGGAGCAATTTTGCAGGACATTGATAAATCCTAATTTGTGTATTTTATTTCTATTGCAAACCTACAGACTGTAGTGAACTTGACAGAATTCATTAGGCTTTTTTCTGAGAAAGTCCAAATAGAAGTCTGGATTGGGACAGCTCTTATTCAGTGTGCCCTTGACTGAAAGGATATGTAAAGCTCGAGTTTTGAAAGAGACACCCTTATATTACTGGAAAAGGACAAAAAGTAGCATGAAAATCAGATTCAAGTTTGTGAAAGGAAAAATAAAGCAAAAAACACAGCTGAATTTTAAAACAGTAGAAAAAACAGTTCTAGATAGATCTTCAGTAGAATGTAAGATGGATACTTTCCTTTCATTCCTTCCCGTAGGGGGAAGTTTGGGTGACAAGCATGTCTGGACAGTACATAACATTTCAGAAATAACTAAATTTAGTGATAGGTAAAAAGATTCCCTGGGTGTGTGGGGTTTTCAGAGTGAAAGATATCTCTTGGACTGTACTCCCATATATAACTAAGAACTAGCAAAATTATCAAAATTCCTGTTGAAACAAAAAAAAGATGAAGAACAATAACAAATTTTGAGAATTGATAGCGGGGAAAAAGCAGGTGACCTGAATGGGATAATTATAATTTGCTACCATGATTGAAGAATAAACCAGAGGGGAGAACAAAAAAGCCACAAGAAAAGGTCAACCAGAGAAAGAAATATGCCCAAAGTTTGGTTGCAATGAACTCTATGCCCCCATGCAGCAATTAGAGCAATGGTTTTCTATTCAGTTTATTCACTCTGTTGTATCACTCAAGAAAAGGGAAATAAATCAGGCTGGTGCCTGACCTTTAAAAAACAGTGGATCCCAGTGAATCATCCTGTCATTGACATAATAATTTGATTTCTTTTTAAGCCTCTTTCTACACATCCAGCAGCTGGCAATAATAGAGTTATGGTCTGTGTTTTCATGAGGTGGCCTTTTTCCCTTGCTTCTTAAGGTAAATAAAGTATAGCAGTTGGAAGCAACTGAAAGACAAATTTATCATCATGTCCGCTGTGCCTATAGAGAGAAAACCAGTGCCAGGAATGAGATCTGCATGAAACTATATCTGAAAACTCAATATGGCATCAAAACATTTCATTTTAAAGTATTGAAAACTTTTGTTTCTTTCTCTTCACACTTATTTTTAATGTGTTGTTCTGGGTTCCTCAAAGATAAAGTGCTCAAACACCAGAAGAAAAATTTCTATTTATACTTTGAGCTTGCTCACAAGGGCCTGGAAATCTCAGAAAAAGGCAACGTAAGGAATATTTCCAGAGAAATCCAATAAATGAATGGAAACACTCTGCTCTTGCACATTTATCCAATCTCAACATTGAACTCTTTCCTGGATTAGAATTGATATGAAAAGTTCCTGCCATGAAAATATGACAACAATGTAAAAGAGAGACTCACAGTTGTTTGTGAACTTTTAAAAGTTCATAATTAGACAGTGGATATCATGCCAGGATCAAAAAACTAAGAAACTGTTATTTTTATTGCATCATTTTGTGTCATAAACCATTGAAAGAGCAGAAAGCTGCAAAACATAAGCTGTTTTTTTCACTTATCTTCCTTTCTCCTACTGTTCTAACTGTTTTTTATATCCAAAGTAGATGATACAGAGAAAGTACTAGAAGTGGCCTAATATTTATTGCTGCCTCTGGAGTTAAAAAAAATCAGGAAAGACATTTGCTTTGGACCTTCACATTCACATAATCACTAGGTTGGAAGAGACCT
>WAAE01015994.1:0-15806 GCA_013400495.1 Nicator chloris
TTGTTGTTGTTGTTACTCAGTCCAATTTTTAACAATGTAATGACCTAATTGCTCATCTTGAGTAGATGTTAATTTCCTTTTATACCTGTTTTGGTGTATAGCAACACATTGGTGCTTCTCAGAGCACGTGGTCAACTTTCTTCTTTCTTCTGAGTATCTTTAGAGCATTGGACAAATGTACACAAAATCTTCAAAATGCATCTCACTCTTCATCGTTATAGTTGTATATTCAGCTTCCTTTCTTTTTTTTCCTCTTGCTTCCCTCCTGCCCTGGCTCTCCCCGAGTTTGCTCTTGGTTGTTTCTTGCACCCTGGCTTTCTACATCTTCTCTTTGTTGACTCTCCTCACATACTCAGTCTTCTTACTGCCTTTCATCTTCTGGGAATCACCACTATCTTCTTTGGTCTCTGCTTCTGTAGGTGGAGACTGCTTTGTCAGAAGTTTGGGAGGGAACAGTAAAGTACAGAGCAAGGAGTCTGGCCTTCAAGCCAACAGTGTGACTGAGGTAGCAGTTCATGAGGGCTACTACGTGTTCAAATAATTTCAAATGTTGTTTTGTCAAACTTGTAGCTTTGGAACATTTGTGGTGGGAGCATATCAGGTATGCAGAAATATGAGATCTGCTGGCTTTGTGTGTCGTTCTGTGCTGTTACAGTCATAATGAATCAACTGGCATGATGCACTAATTTTCAGTATCCTATAAAATCCTATATACAACAAATTATAGGATGATTTCTTTTAAATGTACTTCACTGTGCAGTAGTGATGAGGACAGATTGTACACTTTGACGAAAGTAATGAAGTCCGACTAAAAGACCCAGCTTCAGTTTTCATGAAATGAGAAGCATTGCATGGTGGGGGACATTAGCAAGCAGAGTATTTTAATTTGGAACTGCAGACCAAATGTCATGGCATGAAAGGGCTTCTAGTTGTGACCTGTCTAATTGACTTAGGCTTGCTCATTGAAAACTCCTGTGTCCATTTTCTTGTAGTCTTTCTTGATAAGTTGTCACAGAGGTTTTTGTATGCAGATTTTTACCTAGCATAAATTTTTCCAAGTAGTGTGCTCTGAAATTGTACATAAGTATTGGAGGAGATACTCCTCCTTTGGAGGAGATTCCTCCAAAGTTTGATAGTCTTTTGTTTTAAATGGATTGTTTCTCCATCATGTTGTATCAGCAGTTTGAGGAAGTGATGTGACTGGATGTTTACAAGAAGCTTTTCAGTTATCAGCTAGGAAACATTGGGTGGCCAATCTTGAAAGAAAGATAGTTCTTCCAAAAAGGTCTTTATGGAGAATGAGGAATGACAGTTTGGAAGCTGTTATAACTACAAAGCAGGTGATAATGATAGGTTATTCCTGCCTCTCTCTAGCAATTTGCTGCAGTTTCCATGAAGCTTACCAGAGCTAAATTACCCTCAGTCTCTTCCCAGGTGTGATAAAAATATACTTTCTGAAGAGGTCGTGTTTTGTTACAGTAGAGGCATAGAAAAAGCAGGAACTGAGTTTTGGTCAGAACATGGTTACTTTATGGGAAGGCAGTGGCTGAGGCAATTGTGTGATTTACTTGATGTTTGCAACCACTTGTAAGCATCATATCAACAGAGTACTTAAGTGTGTGCATATGATTTTATTTAAACTTGTTGCTGTCTGGTTAGACGAAATGAATGTGATGGTTACTGGTACACATGCCTCATAACTGCTGTTTGAATTGTGGTTTTCAATGAGTTTTACTCAGATACTCCTCCTCCTTCACTCACTTTCCATCTTCCTGGAGTAACTTCAAAACATAGTGGGTGAATGAATATGTTCATTATCTTGGAAGACAAAGGGAGCAAAAAATGACCTTTGCAGAACACAGGTTTAGTGTTCTTAGTGGTTTTTGTCTTTTATAACAGCTTCTTTCTTGGGCAGATCTACTTTCAAATTTAGCTAAGTTGCTCTGAGAATTCACAGCATAATCTGAATCCTTTTTCGTGGTCTTTTGCTGCGATATTTTCTTCTCTTTGTTTTATAATTCCCTTATATAGAGCCTCCATCATAAATGGCTCAGACAACATGCCCTTTCTTGTTTTCCTTGTTTTCTCACTGTTCATGGAAAAAGTACTTTTCAAGGAAGTAGAAGCTACCTCTCCTGGTTCATTATGGCAATTTCTCTGTGTTGCTGTTGTTTGATTGCACAGTGGTTCAGAGGGGTTTTTTTCTTAGAAGATTATGCACACATAAACCCATTAGGTGTCAGGAATCTGTTGCAGAAGACCAATCCAGGTCTTATAGGAAAGGGAAAGCTCTCTGAAATGCTCCAGATGTATGTGAGTAGAATCAAATTTCTTGATGGAAATTAATATCTTTGCCAACATCAAGGAAATCAGCAAGTTCTTGTTCCAAATGTAGGTTAACCTGTCTGGGAGGAGTCTGTTGTCACTGCTGCTTCTTTTTTTTTCCACTCATATAAACTGACATCGACTAAGTGTCATCAGATGCAGCTCATGGACTTGTTTGCATTCTGATAATACCAACTTCTGTTTCCCTTCTTTCCATGATGTTCCACAAAATTGGCAAAGCTTTTGCTGTAATAACTGCTGCAAATAAGTTGCCCCTCATACAAACAGTTCTCTTCAAAGCATGGATGTCTGGGTTCCAGTATTTTATCTGCTTACGTTGCTGATGGTGTTACTGAAGTTGCGGTATGTAAAATATTTATATATGTGGTAGTTCCTATCTGATATGATAGTTAGCTTTTCTCTTCCTAATTAAATGAAGAATATGTTTCTGGTGAGAGAATAAAACATCAAGAACCCCCCCTTGATGCTTTTCCAGAAGCATCTTGGCCATTTCTCTCTCTCTCCCCCCGGCCACCTTGGGTGACTGCCTTTTTATCCAGACTGGTTTTGTTGTCGCTGTCAGAAAAAAATGCTGTTAAGTCTCATTTTCCTAATGTTGATCTGAAGAAGTCTCTCTAGGTTGGTGTCTGCTTTCCACTTATTTTATTGGTTCTCTGATACCTTCAAACCTCAGAAATTAATTCTAAATTTTAGGTAGGTAGGGATCTTTAAGTCTGGGGATAGAACTGGGAAACATCTGGTATGTCTACCAAGTTAAAAGTTGGGCTACAAGGTAAAAGCTTGAGAGCTGCTCATTTGGAGGGCATGAGAAAAATTAAGGATGCAATCAAGACTGTGTGTTCATTAAATCAACATGTTTTACCTCACCAGACGATGTCTTATGCTTCAGAATGCTAAGAGGTTAATTCTTCTGTTTTATATTCTAGGAGTCAAAACTTTAGCCAAATGTAACAATTTTTTTTTTCCATTTTACTGTTAAGATGCTTCAGTAGCACAGCATTATGCCTTCTTGGTATCAAGAATACCACCTGGTACTGTCTTTCTGGTTTCTGTGGAGTTTTTGTTGAAGTGGTGTAACTGGTTGTTCGCAAAACGTTTTTGTGTTGGAGTTCTGTTGTTGATGTCTTGTGTTTCACAATAGAGTATAGCTAGATACACTTCTCAGTTTAATCAGTCACAAACTTCTTGAGCTTTATCAGCTGTTTGCATCATAACAATATTAATTCAGTTTAATCCACTCATCCTCCACTCTGGCTGCCTCTTAGAATCCCCAGGTTTTGTTTCAGATTCCCATTACATTTGTTTATGGGAGATACAGACCTCAAAGCTATCTGAACTCATTTGCTGTGTATTTCCTGTTCAGACACATTACTTTCATATACAGTTTCAAATCCTTAGACTGAATTTAAAAAGTGGCCTTGCCATCCCTGTTGATTGTCCTAATACCAGCTCCCACTGCCAAGGACTAATACATAATTTTTGGAAGCTTCATTAGAATTCAGACAGGAGTGAAGGGGAAGCTTCATTTGAAATTCTTATGACAAAAGGACAAATTTTTGCTTTGTGTTGAAAACAAATGGCAGGTGTTTTATTCAAAGTAGAAATTCCTGATTGTACTAGCTGAAAGTTACAACTTCATAAAGTTGTAACTTGGTTGAACATGAGTGGTCTTACGATGGTACTTGAACTAGAAAACAAGTTCTGAGATTTTGACTGTTTTATGCATGAAAGGGAATTTCCAATGGTGCTTTGCTTCTGTATAATTCTGCAATAGGTTTTTTAGGTGCTTGCTGATGCTAGAACAACAGTTTAATGCCAAATGTCAATTGTGTAGTCTTTCAAAGAGCAAGCACAGTGCTAAGCTAAAAAAAACCAGCTTCATGTGTTTTGCCAGTATATTTCTTAGAATACACTGTAATTGTTTTGGATTTATGTTATAGTTAAAAATAAAAAAAACCAAGGAGGTAGATGTCTTCATTATTGCTATAGGGAATACTTACTGAATATCTCTGTTTGACTAACACTCATTGAAGTATTACTTTCACATATGGAAATTTCTCTTCTTAGCTTTAGACTGTAAGCAAAAGAAGTCAAGGTCAAGGTCTGGAAGCAAGAAGAAAATGCTGCCGTTACCTCATAGTGCTGATGAAGTTTACATACTCAGATGCAGGTACATAGTGTTACTCTAATTGGAAGGATACATTCTTAAGAGCTTACTAATGTTAGTCATAAGAGGATTCATGATTGTGTCCGTAAATGTTTGTGATTAAATTGAATGATAAGGGGGAAAGGAATTGCCTGTTTTCATTAATTTGGACAAGAGGATTTGATTTAGTCACACTTGGGTGTTAGGTTGCCAATTGTTCCTCTCGCTAAAATCTGAGTAATATTCTGTCCTTCAAAGGAAACCTTATGTAAAAACAACAGATGTTTATCAGTGGCATTAAAAGTGTGAGAATGTGAGTTGTATAAGCTGCAGGGTTTTGTGCTCACAGTTACCACTAATAAACTCGATTACTAAATTTTTCAGAAACATGTAGAAACAAACTTCAAGAAAATCAAGACTTTTCTCTTACTGTCTTTATTTTATAATTCTTCCATAGAGCTAGATGTATCTTGATGGATTAATTTTAATATTTGCATAGGTTTTGTGGTCTGGTCTTTCGAGGACCTTTGTCTGTTCAAGAGGACTGGATAAAGCACTTGCAGCGACACATTGTCAACGCAAATCTTCCACGGACTGGAGCTGGCATGGTTGAGGTCACATCACTACTTAAAAAGCCTGCTTCAATTACTGAAACTTCATTTTCTTTACTGATGGCAGAAGCAGCATCATAGAACACAGAAACATTTTAAATTTTAATTGGATGTAAATTTGAAATACTTCATTTTTTAAAATAAATTGCTACACTAAATTATGTTTATAAATGCTAAAGACAGAAAATAGAGGAAGTGGATTACAGTAACATCAAAACAAATTGAATACTTAACAGTTACAGTAAGTAGTCTTTATATTTTATATAGGGTGGAAGATGTGTTTTTAAGGTTTATTATGTTTTTGTCAGTTACTGTGTTCACTATCAATACAAGACCATTATATGTATGGCAGCCATTTTTAAATCGTTGCACATGGGTACTTAAAAAGACGGATTTTAATAAAACAAAGAAATCATGTTCTCTTCAGTGTTACCCAAATCAAGATTCTGTTTATTCCAAAAAGAATTACATAGTAAAATAAGATACTATTATATTTTGTTTGTATGTATGTAGTGTTTTGTATAATACCAAGAACTGCTAATACAATTTACTCAACTTAGGGCATTAAATATCATGTACTTCATAGTTCAAGAGACTGTTTTGTTCAAATAAGGCAATTAGTACTATTCTATCTAGGTGTGTAAGTGTTTTTTTTTAAATCACATGAGGCTTTTTGTACTAAAAAGTGGAGGGAAACTTGTTTAAACAAATTTCTAAGAGAAATATGTACATAATACTGGAAATTTGTGGTAAGGAAATATTCTTTACTTCAGTTGCATTTCTCACTGACAATAAAGTGGTGCATCCATGCTACCTCCTACTTGTCAACAAAGATGGTATTTACCCTTATGTTTTTGTATCATAGTAGATTCAATCCAACTTTCTTTATTACAAAGTATCTTTTTGTTAACAAGTTTGTTACTTTTATGACAATTTACCTAAAGTCTGACTTGCTTACGGAAGTTTGCCTCTACTATTTTATTTAACACTGTAGAAATGTACTAATAAGCATTGCTCACTACACGGTTAGAGTAGGCTTTTCATTTATAATTCTGTTTAAAAGATTGATCATTTTAGAAAATTCAAACACAGATTGAAATGTTTCTACATATGAAGAGAATGTTTACAACTTAAATTTTAGAGCTTGTTTTGGATGTGATTATATGTATGAAAACTGTAACACTATGCTCATGCTAAGGACCTACTTACAGAATTATTGAAATAAATGTGCTGTGAGGATGGAAATATGGTGCAGGTGTCTTGGTCATGATGAATTGTGTTTGTTCATTTAAACTGTCTTCAGAACATGATTTTTGTTTAAATCAAATTAGATTCCTCTACAAATCAATTTTGTATGCAAGTAACATTTCATTTTACTCATAGGGTAACAGATACTGTAGTTAAGCCAAGGATATGAATTGATATTTTCTTTATATGTAAATAAAGTTAAAAGCAGTTAAAGCAAGAGGAGTATTTTGGTAGAGTATATACATACCTCACTGCCAGTGAAATTGCTTTCCTATGGTATATCTCCTTACCAGAAAAATCTCTAAATAAAAAGGTTTAAAGAAAATCTAAATGTCTATAATGTGAAGCATTTATTTGCATTGTGTGAATTAAGTTTGTGGAATTGATTTGTCTTGCTTGAGATTAGAAGCTTCTTATGATCTTAAGTAAACGTACATTTACTTGCAATAAACTGAACTGTTCACAGACGCATTACATTTGACTGGTGGAAAGTATGAATAAATGTCTGTCTTCCTGGATGCACGAAGTTCAGAGTTAACACATGAGGCTTGTTAATGTTCTGATAGAATAGGTGGGCTAAAAATGCACAGCTGTGCAAGACAGAGGCCTCAGACAAGGCCATCCTAGCTCTGTCAAGGCTGTCATTAAATTAGTGCTGTCAGGTGTTTAACTGTACAAATTGCTACAGTTAAGTTTAACTTTCTTGTTGAAGTTCATTCTCTTGTAAGTGGAATATCTACATTGTTACATTTAAAGGCTGGAGGAATAAGTACTTTAGAGATTTTAGAAAAGATAACAGGGATGTTGAAGTGTATTGCAGACAAATCGTGTATGCAGACTAACAGATTTCTGAATTTGTGGATGCTTGTAGAACTTCTTTATACGATGTGAAAACTGAAGATTTAAAACAATGTGTTGAAACAGATTAGAGGGAAGTGATCACATCACCTTGAATGTTTATAATGCTTTAATAGAGTGCTTGTTTACCCTTCTCACCAAAAAAGGTGCTTGTGAGAGCACCATATTTTATGGCTGTTTAGCAAATGAAAAAAAAACAATTAAGTGCAAATGATATTTATCTAGTGTTGTTAAGAATGCTTGTAAGGTGAAGCCATAACGTGCAGAATTTTGCATTAGCAAAAAACTCTTACTAGATTAATAATAATAATAATAATAATTTTTAAAACCCTGGTTAACTCTATTTAATTCATTAAACCCCACTAGTGAGCTACTTTATGTAGTACTAAAATGCAAGGTTGTGTCTGAAGAGCAGTGAGCTCTAGGGCTTATCAGTTTCCAAAACAAGATTATAGAGGAGCAGTTTTCAGTGACAAGCTGTGTGCCCTGCTGGCATCAGATCCTTGTGGTATAGTTCAAAAAATATGTAGGAGTTCTAGAACACTTCTGATTATTAAATTAATTGCCTGTGTGGTTGATACACATTGAATAATCTTTAGGAAAAAATAGACTACTGTTAGTTGTCCTTAGCCTCTAGTCCTCAAGTGGGACTATTCGTTTTCCTGGTTTCTGACGTTTGGAAATAGATATTTTTTTATCATTATCTACAAGGAAATATAAATCCCCCTCTCTGGAGTGTTACCAAAATTCTAAATAATGTGGTAGAAGAGGGTAAATTAAATCAGTCACTTTGTGATGCCAGTCTGATGTTATGTGGCTTGAGGGGCTCTGTGTCAGTCCGTGCTTAAAGAGCTGAACTTCCAGAGCTGGGTATCTATAAACACCGAGTCTTAGTGTGTTCAGGTTGGCTTACTTTGCTTTAGGGTAAAGGCTGTACTGGCACAGTGATTTTTGTTTGGTTGATTTTGGTTCTTTATCACAGTCCTACTTGTTTCTGAAGTTATCCTAGTGTCTGCTAAAGGTCTCTTCAGTAGTAGCCTCAGGAAAATTATAGAAGACCACCCCCATACACTTTTCATAAGATGATGGCCTATATGCCCTAGTCCCAGTGATACTTCCAAATCCTCTTCAAAAATTAAAACTCTGCTTGCATTCCTTGAAAAGATGTTTCTGCAGAACCTTGGATAGGTGATTAATTTAAATTGCCCGTGGTAGCTGCTGTCAAGTGGTCGTGTGTTCAGGCTGAATGCATGGAAGGTGTAGGTGAGCAGAAAACACTTGTTGGGCATCTCCTGCGGTTTGCCTGGTACTGCTTTGTGTGGCTTGGGGGAACTGGATGAGGGGGTCCAGCGCTGCCCACAGATCCAACTTCTTCCTCAGGGCTCGCCTTCCCCAGGCAGCAGCGTCAGGAAATGAGCTGCTGGCTCCTCGAGGTGGCAGAGGAAGGACTGACCATAGGTGTTGGGGAGGGAGAGCGAGGGCGGCCCTGCCCAAGGTGGGCGCTGTAACCGGAGTCCTGGGCCAGGCGGGTTGTGTTTGAGCCGTGTGCCTGCGCTGATTCCTGCTCTTTCAGCCATGCTCAGGGAAATCACCAAGCTTTTTGAGGTAAGTGATCACAGGAGAAACGCAAGTTATGAACTGGGGCTCAGAGAAGAGCATGCAAAGTTTCTAAAGGTCAGTGTCACAAGACTGAGACGGGAAGATGCAATGCTGTTTTGACTGTGGTGCTTTTCCTGGGTTAGTTATGGTTCTGGCTTTCCTGCAGTGCTTTAAAGAGGGGTTATGCAGTAAATCTACCTGACTCTGAAAACCTACAGCAGATAAATTGGGCTGAACAAATGTGGAAACATTAGCAGTGAATAACAAGTACTTGCTTTTAACTAAATGGTTATGGGCTGTGAACAAACCCCATTTAGTTCAGCACTATGGTTAACAGACTTTTCCACTTTTTATAACAGTAGTTAGTGCCCTGGATATTTAAACACCAGTTTCGTATTTTAAAATTTGATTTTTACAGTTCTGAGTTTGTTTAAAGAAAACCCCAAACTTCTTAGGGTGGTGCTTACTTTAAAAAGCTGACTGCATTATGATTTCAGATATTTCAATCCACCGTGCTTTGTAGGTGCTGTTGCCTGATACATGGGTAGCAATTGTGATGTAATGAAAACATTTGGCCATAGTGCCAGGTTTGTAACTTCTTGCAATAAAACGTTCCTTTTTAACACTGCAGGCTTCTTGGTGTTCTTGCCATTGCTCGGAAGTGAGCTGTGCTGCACGTGTCATTTAACCGAGGAGCTCTGCCCCAACTAGAGCAGTCGTGTGCTGATGCAGAGGGCAGATTTGCTGGCTGTAGCCACCTGAACATTTGGGGAGGTGAGACAAGAAGGGCCGTATTTACATGCCAGTGCTGGAGACTAAGGATGAAAATTGAGGGTGGAGGGAATGCCACTAGAGCCAGGGGCCCAAATCTGAAGCTGAATCCCAAGCGACAGTGGCTCTCATCTGTGCCCATCTGCCCACTTTTTGCTCTGTCCAATCTGGTCTCACTGCTGTCTTCTCTCCCAGTTAAGAGCAATCTGTCCTTGCGGCTTTGGCTGCACAGTCTCTGCCACATGTGCCTGGATGGAGTACACTGAAAAATACAGCCTGCCTGGTGCTCTGCAAGTCCTGAGTCCTGCAGCACGAGAGGATTCAGTGCCATACCACAGTCATTCACTTACACTGTAAGAAAAATATGCAGAGGTTGGCCAAATGCAGCATAAGACTGTTGGGGCATGTGTTTGTTTTAATTAAGGGCTGGAGTGGGAATCCCTTCCATGTTTTGCTGAGGCTGAACTCTGGCACTGCTCATTTGCATCTTTAGTTGCACTGTAGGCAAATAAATTTGTATTTCAAAAAAGCAATTAAGAAATCTCTCTTAACTTTAGTGCCCTATCCCCCTATTAAGATTTGAACGTAAGTCAGCCAACACCATACTCAATTCCATCAAGTAGAAAAACCTTGTGGTCCAGTAGCTGGTGTCTGGCTGCAGTGCTTGCCCCTCAGGAAAGTGGTCCTGGCTGCCTTAGCTGGTGTGCAGGTGGATCCAGTGTGCCAGAAAGGCAGGTGGAGGGATCTGGGCAGTGTGTCACTGACGAGGAGGGTGGCTTGCACAGGATGCCTGAAGACTGACGTGGAGTTATTTTGGCTAAAAATAAAAATTGGAATAAATGCATTCCTGTGTGAATGCTTTTCTCTAAGTAGAGGCAAACTTTTTTACAAAAGGCCTGGAAGATCTTTCTCCTGCAGGCTCCCATGCTCTTTTCACTGCAAATAAAACCCAAGCAAGTAGCATCCTCAGTAACTGTGAGTCCAGAGGTTCCAAAATTCCAACTCTTACTGCCCAGTTAGGGAAAAAAGGGAGCCCTGGAGGCTTTTCAGAGCTTCCAAGGTGCTTGTACTCCTTATGTTGTATAAATCACAACACTTTTGGGCTTCCTAGCCTATGTTTTCACTTAAAAGGACACCTTAACTCGTAAGAGCTGAGGTTTGTGTACCAAGTGATGATAACCCTTCTGCTTTTGTGAAGCAGTTGAGACCTGCAACATGATTTCTGCTTACATGATACTCATGGTAAGTGTTCCTAAATATAATTACCTACTTTTAAAAATCTGTTTATTGGAAACTGACAACTTGACATGTAAACCTTTGATTATGTATCTTTAAGTCAGCAGCAGCTGTGAATTACGTTTGTAGCTCTCTGTGAAACTCAGCCAAATCCATCCTCACTGCTGTAGCAACAAATGCTGAAGCTCGGAATCCCATTGTGCTCTTCGAAACAGCTTCAGAAAATAAGAGACTGGTAAAGGAGAATGCAAACTAACACCATTAATCTCTGTTTTAACCAAATAAGGAATTGTGTGTCACCCAGGTACAAGTCTTGCTGACAAGAAATAATTCTTTCATCTGTCTCTTCCCTTAAAAAACTTAATTGTGTGAAAGTAGGAGAAAGAAAACAGCCTTATTTAGATAAAAAAGCAGGGGAAAAATATTTAAAAACAAACAAAAACCCTATAGCTTGAAAGAGAAACTGCAAAGAGGAGAAGACAGTATAAGCCTAGAGTTGACACTTGTTTTGTAGTCCCTGAAATCTAGCTGATGGCTGCATTTGCTGTGCCTCCAAATCTTCAGGGGTGCAGTTGGGTTCCTGGCACAGAGGAGGCTAGGGCAAATATTATCCTTAGCTGAACAGCCAAGGAAGGAGTTTTCACCCAGAACTGTTAAAGAGATGGGCAGTGATAGGGGAAAGAGGCTTCTGTTGGAAGTCAACTGTACCCATTCCCTTTGCCATCTGGAGTACATTTACTGAAGCTGTTTAACTGTCATGTATAAATCCATAGACACTTAGTCCAGGAAAGAACATGAGCTGCTCTTCCCATGTGTGGCCTCAGCTACAAATTTGCTACTGACATCTGATTTTTCGGGTTCTGTTCATGATAGATTGCCATTCATTGCCTCCAAAAATTTTCTCCTTTACTGTTTGGCATCCATTATTTTGCAACATTCTCTTCTCACTGAAATAAGCTCCACTGCTCAACGCAGCGTTCTCTGACTGCAGCTGACCATGAGTGCAAAGAAATGACTGAAGACCCTGACCCAGAATGTGAGTGTTCTTGCAGGATCCCAAACTCCTTTCTTTGCCCTCAGGCCCAGGTTCCCATCTGGGAATGGTACTTAGCCATTAGCGTCTCACTGGGCTGCTAACCTGACCGTTTTCATTATCTTCATTCCTAGCTTGGTTTGTTTTCCCTTTCCTCAGTTTTTGCTTATATCCCTATTTGGGGTTTTGTCTTCGTTTTTCATCTCTTTTTCTTTAGGATTTTATTTTACCGCTGGCTACCAGTGATAAAGCTTTTGGGGAAAGTCCTGTATTACTGTGAAAAGAGAGTACTGCTTAGTATTCTTAAAAGCATAGCTATTGGCCTGATTTATGATTTATTTTATATAGAGACAGTAGCTTTCTGTACCTAAATGGAGGAGGGAGGAGGAAATGTTTAGATTTTAGAATGATTTGGGGTTACACAAACCAAAAATCCCAAGTTACACAGTTGGTACCAACCCTTGATACTGCTGCTGGGAGCTGAACTCATAAGTTACCTTTCCATCCTTTCCATTTTGTCTGCACAGGCTGAATTTACTGTCTTTTTCTTTCTTTCTTTCTTTCTTTCTTTTTTTTTTCTTTCTGGCAGCTTTTCTGAAATCACAGAAGTATTGAGAAAATGGAGCACTTGCTTGAATGATTTTTGTGAGTACACAGCTGGTTAGGTTCTTTGAGCAAAGCGAAACAGGGATATCTATTAAAAACATTGGAGATAAGAATCTCAGCCCATTTCCTGATCGAAGATAAAAGCCATAGGTGGACTGAAATTCTTAGGAAGTTAAACTGTGATTTCAGATTTAGGTGTGAACTGTGCAAGGAGTAGGTGAGCAGCCCTCTCCACTACCAGCAGCAAAATCAACAGCCTACAGGTTCCTGTAATTTCCTGCGTTATGGAGCAGTTGGCACCCAGTTCATAAAGGGTGGGGACAACAGGGGTCAGCCCTGCTTTCCAGTCGCTCCTGCTGGGATGTGTGTTTTGTGCTGGGCTGTGGAAGTTGTATGATGGCCCAGACTTTTCTCTTGCTGCATTAGAAATAGCAAGCAGTGTGTGTATTACAGGAGAATGTCTACAATCTAGATGTGTATGATACTTGCTGCTGTAGTGCCCAGATTTACAGTGGGCACTTTTTTTTCTGTTCTGAAGTGGAAGGTGCTTCTCTTGCTGTGTCTTAGAGATTTCAGACTTTCCTCCTACCTTAACAGCTTAAGAATGTCAATCCTGGCTGTCTGATGCTAGGCACTGAGCTAGAGTACTGGTCTGAGAGAGATGCCTGAATGGCCTGTAAGAACTCCCCGTACTCAAGCAGTCAAGGCTGCATTTGAATTTAGGTGCTGTACTGGGTTTGCATGACAAGCTTTTGGTAGCAGGAGGTGTGGCTTCTGTGAGAAGGCACTAGAAATTTCCCTTATGTCCAATAGAGCAGTACTGGATGGATCCAGGATGGACCCCCTGCTGGCTGAGCCCGTCAGGGATGGTGGTGGTGACTCCGGGATAACGTGTTCAAGGGGATAAACTACAACTTCCTCCAGAGAGAGGAGAGAGCGTATGTGAGAGCCACAACTCTGCCAACACCAAGGTCGGCGCAGAAGGAGGGGCAGGAGGTGCTCGGGGTGCCAGAGCAGATTCCCCTGCAGCCTGTGGTGAAGGCCATGGGCAGGTAGCTGTGCCCCTGCAGCCTGTAGAGGTCCAGGGTGGGGCAGAACTCCACCTGCAGCCTCTGGAGGACCCCACACCTGATCCAGTGCATGCCTGAAGGAGGCTCTGACCCCATAAAAGACCTATGATGGAGCAGTTCATGAAGAACTACAGCCTGTGAGAAGGACTCCTAATGGAGAATTTAATGGAGAACTGTCTCCCAGGAGACAGACTTTATGCTGGGGCTGGTAAGAGTGTGAGGAGTCCTGCCTCTGCAGAGGGAGAAAAGGCAGAGACAACCTATGATGAACGGACTGCAGTCCTCATGGGAAAAAAGTTCAGCCCAGGAGAAAGAGCAGGTGGAGGGAAGGTGTTTTAAGACTTATTTTTTCATTTCTCATGATCCTACTCTGATTTGATTGGTAATATATTCAACTAATTTCCCTGAGTTAAGTCTCTTTTGCCCATTGGTGAGTGATTTCTCCCTGTCCTTATTCTGACTCATAAGATTCTCGTCATATTTCTCTCCCATGTCCAACTGAGGAGAGAAGTGACAGAGCAGCTTTTGTGGGCGCCTGTTGTCCAGCCAGGGTCAGCCCACCACAGGTGCTACATTTCAGCTTTCTGTCTCTGAGAATTTCACCAAAGCTGAAAACCTGTTCTACTGTTGCTGTTATCTCTGTTGCACAGAGAGAAAGCCTGGCAGGTCTGGAATCGCAATAAAAAATTGAGCTGTTACAGAAAATTGAACCAGATGTATTCAGAGCTTCAACTGCTTCATGTTTCTGCTGGCAGGAAACAGCAGCACGTGCTGCCCGCAGCCAGAGCTGCTGTTTGCTGCTGTCACAGGGAGCTCGTTTATTATCAGAGCAAACCTGAGCACTTTCCCAATTTTATTTTTAACTTTCCTCGCATGTACTTTCTCTCTCAGTTCCTTTCCCTTGCCCTCAGGAAAGTGTTAGTTGTGTTGTTTTTAACTGGAAAGGTTCTTGTTAAAATTCTTTCTTAATTCCAGAAGACTTGCAAAGGTGAGGTTTTTGTCTCTGTTCACACTGCAGATCTGAACGGCCCTACACAAAGGTGGTCTCTGCACGCAGGTTAATGAGACCCATCTCCAGCTCTGTACCCAGGAACTATGGATCTGTATCTGGAACTGTGGTAAATCAAATGAAATAGCAAGTATAAATGTAGCCTTGCACTATATGAGTACTTTGCCTTGATTAACAGCCAAAATTGTTTTGGTCTCGCTCAAGAGAAAGGCAGTATTAAATCTTTGTGTTGTATAGGTATGGTTGGTGCTGTAATGGGAAAATGGGGGATGGCAGAGCCATGGACAAGGATGGGGTTATGGACACACCAAATGAAACCACATCCCAGTTCTTAAGCTTTCCTAAACATTATTAAGTTCTCCATTAAAATTCACATGATCTCTGGCCTGATTAGTGGTGGGAGCTAATTGGAGAGAGGATTTATGCCTACTGCTAAAAAGATTGCTTAGAAAAAAACTGTGTAAGTCATGAGAAGTCAGTGAGATTCATCTCCTTTAAAATACTCTATTTGAGAAGTTAATAGATGGGGCATAAGGAAAGCAAAATGTTTTTTAAATTTTTTTAAAGAAATAAAAGAAAAAAATTCACAAAATCTTTGAAAAACAGGTACAGCTAACATCTGATGTGGAAAAAAGGTATTGATACTTCAAGATCAGCTATTACATAAGAGAATAGTAAAAGTGATTAAACTACTTTGTGGAGCCTTAATAGATGTATCTGCATGAAATCCTGAATATTTTGTGGTCTCCCCCCATAGAAAACATTTTACATTTTAGAGTGGGTACTGCAAGATGAGAGTTATCTCACTGCAATATTTTCATTGGGATTGTTCAAGGTAAGCCATTTGCCATAAAATGGGAGGAGGGGCGTGCAGTGGAGCCCACGTGTGCTGCAGCAAGGCTGGTAATTAGAATGTAGCCAGGCCAAATCACAAGGGGATACGTAATAAAAGAAAGCTTTAATGTGATTTAAATACCGTGACGGAGTTGCGTTCAGTGACAGCCTGGTCACCGAGCGCAGTGGGGCAGCCTCCTCCGCAGAGCCGTGCTCCTGCCAGGGGCTCTGCCCCGGCCATCTGGCCGGGCACACAGGGGACACGGCCCCGCTGGGACACACGGGACACACAGGGGACACACGGGACACGGCCCCGCCGGGCACACAGGGGACACACAGGGGACACACGGGACACGGCCCCGCCGGGACACACACGGGACACGGCCCCGCCGGGACACAGGGGACACACAGGGGACACACGGGACACGGCCCCGCCGGG
>WAAE01015994.1:38230-78230 GCA_013400495.1 Nicator chloris
TGTGGGGTGATTAAAGAAGTGATAAGGTACTGTTAAATGAGAAATACTCTTGGAGAAGGAGGGCTGGAAAGCCGCTGGACTGGGTGAGAGGGCGGAGGTGGTTCCACAGCCTCTGCACGTCTTCTGGAGGTGCTGTGGGTCATTACGCCCCCCAGTCTCGGAGGAGGGCCAGCTTTGCTGCTAGCTGGGAGTGGACATTATAAACATCTTTATGCTGTTGTTTCACCAGGGTGCAGTCCAGGAGAGATGTTTTAACTTGAAGCTAGCAGCAAGGAAATGATGGGCAATTCAAGCTCTGGCCCAGCCCGGGACCATGACAGTGAGCCCCCAGCCAGCACGTTGTGGGGTTTTGTAACTTTTTGCCCCATCTATTCTTGTTGATCTAGCCGTCTTTACTCAGTTGGTGCCTGTATGTCAATTTTCATTTTCTAAGGCCTTATTGGCCGCCTAGGCCTTCTGTCTGTCCCCTGAGCAGGGGGCAGCATTATCTGACTTCAGATGCACGCTGCCTTTAGACCTGCCAGCCTGGTGTCTGGCTCCTCCAAATAGCTGGCACTCGGATAACGGGAGACAGCCTGTCCGGGCTCGCTGCAACAGCTGGTGCCAGCCAGCCCTTCAAGGACTGGTGCCAGCAGCAGGAAGAGTGTGCCAGGGCCTGCTCATCAAACAGACCAGCAGCTGACCCATGGCTGCCACCGTGGGACAAAGGGAAAAGCAGCAGAGCAAGTCCCTCTTGACGTGGCACTCTTGGGAAGGACAGGCGTGTGTCTTTTGGAAGAGGATGCAAGCTGGAGGTTGAAGAGCTGGCTCTTACAGGTCCTGGTTTCGGGAAGTGGCCTTCCCTCCCTGCTCCACTTTCTCAGCTGGTGGGTGGGATGTGATACATGCGTTAGGGAAGCATTCAAGACTTACGAATGATCACAGAGGCAAAAAGCATCAGTGGTTATTTTGGGGTCTGCCCTTAGCTGCATCTTTGCCTTCCAGAAGCGCTTTTTGCAGGGAGAGGGGCGTGTGTGCTCGAGGTGCTTCTTGTGCTCCCTTTCCTCGCAAGGCACAGTCCCACTCCTCCCAGAAGTTGTTAGGCAGCCTCCTAATAAGTGATGCGACCAGCATATCTCTCGTGTAATTTTCTTCCTCCCACTGGAAAAATTGTTTGGTTTTGTTCTTCAAATAAATAATGTCTTTAATTCTTGTCACTGTGTGATTGTTTCCGTTACTGACAGTGAGGTCAGAATTCTTTGAGTAGGAATTGGAGAGAGAGATCATGAACCATCAATCCCATGGGAATTTCTTCCATATATTTCAGACTAGTTCCTAAGAAAGTGCTTAGCACAGTTTTCTGCACACATGTGCTTGAAATTGGTGTGAGATGTTTTTGAAGCTCTGAATGAAAATGTTCTCCCAGCACCACTGGTACGCCCTGGGCATGGCTCTATGGCTGCTCTAAAGGCACAGACAACATTCATGAATCTGACTGCCTTCAATGGGCAGTCAGCAGGGAGCGTGGAGGAAAGGTCTGGTATGAACACAAATCGAAATAAAAATGCAAGTGGGGATCCTACTTGAAAGTCCATACACACACCCCAAAAGTAATTTTTATTTTTTTCCACAGCCAGTGAATATTTCTGGGGTACATGTACACAGCAGAGGCTGGGCTTTAGCCCAGTGAGCATCTATGCAGTGAGCATCTGTGACTCTCAGAGAACGTGTAGAGGATCTGGGGCTCCCAACATTCTTTCAGTGTCGTCTCTGGCACTGTCTAATGTAGCTTACCTGAGGTTCTCAGTGATATTGAGTCTCCTGTTCTCTCCTGCTTGTGCTTTCCTACCTGCCAGCTCTTGGATAACTTGCTGCCCCCCGTTGCCACCGTCATTATCTATGCTGCTGGAGTTTTAAAGAAAGGGGTGAACCCTGGACCTCCTGCTTTCCAGGTGAGTGCTGATCCATGGGATTTCACAGTGGATGAAGAAGTGGATGCATATATGTTTTAAGGTCCAATAGTGCCTGCTCAAAGGATGGCAGCTGGATTGATATCCCCAGGGATCAAGGGTGAGAGATCATTTATGTCCTTTTGGGGGCACCAGGGGTGCAGAAGGGAATGGAATCCCATTCCATTCCATGGAAGGCTATCAAGGGCTGGGCTCTGCTGGGACATAACACTAAAGAAGAGTGCTAGATTGATAAAGTGAACATATGTGTTGTGCTGGGCATCAGTTTGGGGGTGTGGCTGACACTCTGCCACTGTCCCACCTTGGTGGATCAGAGGCCCCACAGCTGCTTTGCTCCTGTGGAGTGTGGTGTGCTTGGAGGTCCCACATGAGGATCTCATAGCAAGGGCAGGGGGTTTGGTGCTTTAGAAACCACAGTGACTCCATTTTTTCAAGGGAAGGTCTTAGAAGAGCAACAATCCTAAAACGACATGAAGCAGGTGAATATCACATTTATTTTATAGAGTTTATGTCCATACAAACAATCCCTATTTGGCAGAGCAGCCAGAAGCCATCACAAGTGCCTTTATTGCAGGGTGGCATGATTTGCATGTGTGCCATGTGAACACACTACACAATTGCTGTCTGTTAGAGCCATGGTTTTGAGATTAAAATTCATTTTTTTGTAATGCAGACATAAGAAGTTGTATAGCCATGTTTGTAATTAAATAGTCATTATTGCTGCTCAAATCGGTTGTCATACCCCACGTAATAATTGCTCCCAAATTTTCCCCATTTTTATTTTGTATTTATAAGTGAACAGTAAGGTTTTACATAGTATTCAATGGATCTGGTATTCTGGATGATTTTGGAAAATAATTCCTCATCATTTTGTTTCCTGGCTGCTTTTGTTTACTGGATTGCTGGTTGGTCAGTTAAGCCTCCTCTCCTTGGGGCAGTGCCAGGGCTGTTGTACTGGTGATATATAGCAGGTCCAGTGGGATATTGCAGGGGAAGACAGAGAAAGGTAAGGTCAAGCCCTCTCAACCCTGACAGCAAGTAGCTTCTCTTTGGGGAGAGTGGTTCTTAATGCAGAGGCTTCAGCTTTGCTTTATTTCTCTTGATTCTATTATTCAGACAGTTTTTCTACCTGGCGAACTCCTCCAAACCTGAAGAAGTAGCCAACAACCAAACGGTTAAGAGAAATATCAAAATAAAATATTTCTGATAGATTTCATAAAGTATGAGTAATAGCAGAAAAAATATTTTGGATTAAATATATTGTACTCAATTCTTCAATCCAGTAACGTACTTTTATTTATCTGAAAAGATTTAAGATGGCCCAAACTGCTTGGATGGCATGTAGGAAGCATTCCAGTTTGACAGAAGCTTGAATTGATTACTTTTCTGAGGGAGGGAAAAAAAAAAGGAGTTTTATTTAAATCAACTTTAAAGCTTTATATTAAAGGGTGAATATTGGTAGCTGGAGAATACGTTCTGCCTTCCCCTCATATTGCAGCTGGACAGAAATAGCCAGCCTTCACTTATTTATTTATTTCCTGCACAGAGGGGAGGAAAATATAGGTCCATGAATCAATCTAGATAATGGGGAAGGCTGAATGTAATAAATAATACAGTAACAACCCTAAACTAATGAGCTGTTGCTAAGGTACATTTCACAGGCTCATCCTCTATATAAAAAGTCACTAATAATCCCTTGGTGTAATCAGATGATAAAGCTTTGCCATAAGGCAACACCTGTGCAATTAAAGCTGTGGATTCTTTTGCACGTTTCATTAATTTCAGGATTTTGTAAAGGCACAATGACTACACTAATAATCTAGTCTACTTGACTCCCTGTCTACTGGAAACAGGGTGTCTAATTAGGTAAAGGTAATTAATTAGAGATAAATGGAGCTAATCAGGCTCGGTTAACACTAATTCTCTGAATTAAGACATTTTGGGACACCTACTATTCCGCTGGCTTTGATGTTTCCCAACAAACAGAGGCTTGGGAAGGAGTCAGGAGCGTTTGTTCTGTTGGAGATGGTGGGCCCAGCCCTGCAGGGGCGCTCGCCCCAACGCCCTCGCTGGGCTCCGTGGGACTCCGAGCTGAGCCCACTGCTGTGGCTTGCTGGGAGAGGCATCCCCTCCTGCTGCGGGGCGTTGGGGCCTTGCTTTGACACCCCCGGGAGCCATTTGTTGTATTCTTACCGGCTTCTGCCAGGGTTTTGCTGATTGTGGTGTTTCCCCCACAGCTTCTTCCCGTGATGCGGGAATATGTGTAAAATCCAGGGTGTGATGGGGTTTAGAAGGGCCATGGTATCCTCTGCTGTGGACAGCATTCAAAACGCAGAACGCTGTGCCTTATTTCAAGGAAGAAAGCAGGATAAAAAGAAAAAAAAATACAGCCAATTTAGAAGAAACTATATTGTTTAGTGACATAGGATTTCACTGGTGGTCTGTGTATTTGTAACTCTTTGGAGGTCATGAGCCTGTTCTGGTGTGGTATCAGGTGCTGTTCATCTTGCTTAGGTAGTCAACTACAATTGCATTCAGGTGCCAGCATCTTCAAAACTAGCAGCACTACAGGGAAGGGGAGAATAAATGTGAGTGGGACAAGAAGTGAGCGAGAAATCTAGTTGTGCTTTGCTGTTGTGGAGTTCCTACATGCTGCTATTGCTCCATCTGTGTTAGGAGAGTCCTGTTTTGCCTTTTTTTCCACAGGTAAACGTTGCTTCCTCGCGTGAATTAGAGTGTAACACTGGTGGCAGGCTTGGTGGAAAGATGCTGTGATGGTAGATGCCTACATGAAATGATAGTGTTACCACCTCCAGCTTTGTTAGTGTTTGGGGATGGGGCCATGCTGGGCATGTGGAGCAAGTGCATTTCAGAAGGTATTGCCTCTTGTCTCTGCGTGGTGTTAAGCTACAAAGATGATTTCCCCTCCCCTGTGGATGGTCTGTTCATTTCAGCTGCAAAGCACAGCTGATGGAGAGTTCTTCATCTCTTGCTTGAGTGCTGGGAGGGGTGGGAAGCACTCTCCCTGCCAGCATCTAAAGAAGACTAGATGCTTTTTTAAACTTGTATTTCTAAAATACCTCAGCTGATGTTGCACAGTGTGGTACATGACTAACAAGAGTGAGCCAGGAATGAGGCTTGTAGGGGTGAGCTATAGCCTGAGGTAAGTCTCCACGAGCCGAGCTACACTGACTTCAACAGAGGAGATGAAACACAAATGTCTGAATACTTCTATTATGAGACACTTTTTGGATTGACCTTCCAATAACTTGTTAAACTACAGAAAATATTTCTGTTTTCTAGATGCGAAAGACCTGCTGGGTCATACAGTCCACAAATGCCCCTCTGGATATTTTTAATAGCAGCTTGGTGACTTTGGGCTTTCAGGAGCTGCTGGGGCTTGGGCCCTACTGTTCAAAATAACTTTAATTTCTAAGGATGGAGAAAGCCTGGTTAACAGTTTCAGAGTTGTGGATACAAGAAATTTGTTGCAAATGCAGCATCCAGGCAAAAGAAATGATTTGGGGCATGTGCCCCCTGTACCCCAGGGAGGCAAAGCGCTGCTGTCTCCTGGCTTGGCTGCACCCTGTTAGCATGGAGGTGGGCCAGAGCCCAGAGAGAGGACAGGCTCCAGGCCTTTGGCTGGAGCTGTGGATAAGTGGTCTGAGACCCCAAGCCAAATTTGCTGACAGCAATTGAGCCCCTCTTGTGCTGTTGAGGTCACCAGTCAGTCTTCAGTCACATTTATATTTTCTTGTTTCATAAGACATTTGGGGGTTCCAGCACAGCAGGTTTGAATCTAGTTGCTGATCCTGTCATCTGATGTACTTGTCCTTTTGACTACAGCCCTGTCCGTAGCCCAGGCTTCAATGCTTTGAGGAGGTCCAGCTCAACATGCCGTGCAGGGAAGGGGGAGATGTCCAGAGGGGTCACACAGCTGCAGGTGCCCTGTTTGGGCTGACCACTCTGCACCTGCAGTGCTGAGTGCTTCTCCAGTGGGAGGGTGAGCTGAATGTCTTGAGTGCCTGGGAGCTCTGGACATACCAGAGTCTGTTCTGCTTCTTGAATAACAGAGATATTCAAGACTCATAGATATTAAAGGTATTTGAGACTGGAGATTCACTGTCCTCCAGTCTGCCACTCCTTGTCTTCTGCAGGCATGGATCAACAACTGCTGGTCTTGGATACCATTGCAGAGGTGCTGGATGAGCACAGACCTGTCCAGGTGAGTCCTAGGTAAAGGATGGGATTCAGCTCACCTGACTGGGCACGGCTGCATGCAATCTTCCTTGCCAAACTCCCCTCATTGGAGAGAAATGGGCACTAGCATGGTTACTCTGATCCATTTGGGGTTTCTCACTAAAGTCATGGCTCTGTTTCACCAGTGCCTGCTTTCAAAAACTCCCTGTGTGGCTACAGCGTGTGATCTGCAAGACTGTCTGGGCTCTCTACTTGGTGGGGTGTGGTCTCAAGCAGGTTGGTTGTGACAGAGCAAGGGTGCCGTATTGGGAGCGTGAGGGGGTGTGGAAAACAAAACGTGAAAAAGGTTGCTGCTTTTTGAATTCAGACATCTCTGCTATCTGCTTTCAGCTTGCTGTCGTTTGCCTCATTTCTGTTTGGTTTTGTAAGAACAAGAATATGCAGTAGAGAAAGCAAAAACATGTGGCAGGAGAAATGGGACGAGAAACGAGCCCGTGGGAAGGAGTGAGTGTTGAGGAGGAGCCGGTGGCCGGTGTGAGCAGAGCCCCCGGGAGGGGCATGGAGGGCTGCTCCCCGCCAGCCCAGGCAGCAGCGCAGTGTGCGGGGCTGAGCACGGCCCCGGCCCGGTGCCACCGCCGGTGCCCGCAGGGCAGAGGGCTGCCTGCAGGGCAGAGGGCTGCCTGCGGCCACGGTGGCACCGAGCCCCCGAGCCTCCCGCCGTGGTCCCTGCGGAGTCTGTGGCTCTCAGCGCCGGGATGCGTCCTGACCCTCGGTGTCCGGCATCTGTGCACTGGTGGGTGAGAAAGGGGGTTTTAAAATGTTCCTACATCAAACTAAACATGTTTCGTTAATTTCAAGTGTTAAATAAATACCTGAACTGGCTATGTGATAAGAGCAGAAAATTCCTTAGTAATAAACTCAGTTCTACTTTCCTCCTTCATTTTTTCATAACAGCCTTCCCACTTGGCCTTTGCTATTTACTAGAGCTGCATCAAAGCTGTTTCTCTCCATGGCTCTGGGCTACAGCAAAGTCCATAATCCAGTGTCTTGTCAGCCACTGGAGTTTTCAAACTAGCCTCAGTATTTGTGCCAGAAATGGAACCTCTGTTCTTAAAAGCAGCAATGAGTTCCCTTCTCTCCCATGGTACACAGAACCTTCCTGAGCAGCTGCTGATCAGCAGTGCTGTCTGTTCACACACAAACACTGGCTGTAAATGTCAGATTTCTCAAACAAATACTGTGCTAAAGCTAAAGAATGTGTTGTTGAATAATAGAGGACTGTGTAGAGTAAGTTTTGTGTAGAATAACCTTATTTCATTATAACCCGTTACCTTCCTATAAAGTAAGTCAAGGCATTGTTCAGTGCGTGGTTTAACTGCACCACAGTAACAAAACGCTTAATACTTTAAGGAGGGAGTTCTAAAATTTAATAGTTTATTATTACTCTTTTGGAAATAATTAACTAGGGATGCACTTCAAACTGTGGCCCCCTTGCTACTGCAATGTGTTTTTATGTTTCCCTCTGGGGGAAAAAGAAGTCTGTCAGACCATGGGTCTCTCCCTTGATGCACATTATTAGAGTCTTTTTAGAGACAAGCAAGCTGTTTTGCTGCCATTGTTCTTGTTCAAACAGAGGGTGTTTATCCACGGGGTCCTCTGGGGAAGGGTGTCACGGAGGGATCTCCAGCCAGCAGCTGACACGGGTACAGCATGCTCATTTGACTCTCCTCCAGTGTTGAGCTTCCATGGTTCTTGCTTCTGAAGTAGCACTCCTTGGACACCCTGTCCTGGCTCCAGGTAATGCCTTTGAGTCTGGTACTTACCTGGGCTGAGACAGTGTTGAATGATCCTATCAGAGGAAAAGGGAATATGGGCTGGAGGACATGGCAAAGTTGCTGCTGGGGGTTTCACAGTGTTTGGCATTGTGTCCTCAAAGTTTGGCCTTAAAATCCACTCTGTACCAAACAGTGCCTTCTGCTTAACTGCTCAGGCTTTTATTTTCATGTAAAACTAGGCAGGCCCAAGTGTCTGTGTGATGATGCTAAAGAAAGGCCTATTTGAGGGTATTATTTAGTATTTCCACGCTGAACTTGCAGCTTCATATCAAAACCATAAAATCTCCTGGTCTGAAATACCCGAAGCAAACAGATTGATCTCCCAAAACAATGGGAGTGGTTGTGTGGTTCCCTGGTGAAGCCACTCTGCTATAGCAGACTCTCCCCTATGAAGAGGTGGACAGGATCCCCAGCTTCCCACCAGCTCTGTGCTTGGGGGTCCCTGCCCATGCCTGTTCCTCTGGTCGTGCTGCACGTCCTTTCACTGAGCAGAGTGGCACAAATCTACTTCGTTTTAAGGGGGCTGAGGCTGGACTCCAGTTACAAAACTGCCAATGAAGCTCACGATGCTCTTGTTCAGTTTTTCACTACTCTTTTGGATGATTGACTTCCCCTCCTTATATTAACAATCACTGGCTTTCAGATTGATGCAGCTGTTTCACAAGTGCCTTTGTCAGCAAGCAGCCAGCAAACTTTTTTGGGGAGTGTGTTGGGGACCACATCTGGCAAAGCCTTCCCATCTCAGCAGGAATAGTCCCATGGAAATGTGAAGGCTGGAGAATGAATATGGGCAGAGCCTGGAGGACCACCCACGTCTTCAAATGGTGTGATCTGTACCTCTCTGGTCGTGCACTACCTGGCACATGGAAGGAGCAGGGAGAGCTCATGTTTGGGGTGAGTGTGTTCCATATACTGCAACACTAATAAGGTTTGGAGTGCTGGTGCCTATTGCATGTGGTGGGAACTGCTTTGTGGCATCAGCTGTGCAAATCCACTTGTCTGGGACTGATGTAAGCCTCCAGATCCACGTGTCTGTGGCTGCACCAAGGAGACGCTCCCTGGTGTTAGTGGGCTCCCAGAAGGCACTGGTAGCGCTGGGCCTTTGCCTGTGGAGCCTGGAACTTCCTGAGCAGGCATTTGTAGCAGGGCTGGGTGAAGGAGGGGTGTAGGGAGGTGCTCTGTCTGCTCAGGCTGGGTTCTGCATGCAGGCTGTACCATCTGAAGCACCAAGAGCTGCACAGGTGTACTTGTCCTTTAAATAATTTCTCACATGGGATGTAAGCAACTGAGGAAATTCTCAAAAAATCTTAAGAATGTGCATTTTCCTGTCCAGTCTATTTTTTTGCTTTAACAAGGTGTTTTCTGTGTGAAGGCTGTCGTTCAGGCTTAGGCCAGTTTTGGATGATGTTCCTGTGCATGACCTATGCTGTCCTTAAGCATTGCTGTGAGCCTCAGTGCCAGCCCAAAGCCTGTGCAGGGTGCATGCTTTTCTTTATGGTACAGTGCTGCCTGGCTGTTCTACATCACATCCCAGCTCTGTGGGCTTTTGGGTGCTGACTTCACCACCAGTCTTGCTGGCAAGATTTACAAAACACCTGATTGCAACCCCTTTTTTGTTCTTCAGCCTCCTGCCAGGTGACTGGGTTGAAGTCTCAGCGGCCACACTCCTCCCAACGTGCTCCAAAGGTGTTTTGTCTTATTCGGGATGTGAGTGCCCTGTCAGCTGGTGCCCAGGGGCTCTGCAGGGATCCTCCCCCATGCTGTGCCCGTGCTGGGCTCTGCTGCCCACCTGGCTGCCAGCTCCAGTTCAGCTCAGCCCGTCAGAGCACGACCTGGGGAGAGTGACATATGGCAGGAGAAAGGCAATTTAGGGCAGGCCCAGAAATCAGAGGCAGTGTTGTTACAAGCTGGGCCTTGGGTTCACTGGCATGACATGAAAGACTGTGTTGGTGCCTGCTGGAGCTCGGTCTCCTCTGGCTCTCCTGGCAGCTGCTGGCTCCCCACAGCACTTGTAATCCCTGCCACAGTGGCTGCAGAGGGGTTCAGGGCAAAGGATGTGAGTGGAATCAGCAAATTCTTCCATCCATAGCAAAATTCTTAATTGCACTGGTTAAGGTTTTGCTCGGTTCCTGATTGTGAATTTTCTAGATCTTGGTTGTTTGCTGAAAAAGTTGAAATGAAACACTTTAGTGTTTCATGTTTAATGGTACTTAAAAGCACTCAAAATATACACAGTCTGGAAATCCTTTATTTGCTCATTTCCAACAGAGAGCTTTCTGTCCTCTTCTTTGTTTCACTGATAAAATGACGAACTTTTTCCAAGGTTGTTTTTTTTTTTTCTGGTTGGCAAGGAGTGAAGGCCACCAGTTCTGACCTCTTGCTGGGATTTTTTTTAGATGATCTGTTTTGGGAATGACCATAGGTGATATGGTGGCTGGTGAGGGTGGAACAGCCACACCTGCTGGTTGTCACCACAACCAGGGAAATCTGAAGTGGCTGGATGGGACAATGTGGGAGCTGAGTAACCTCTTCAGGGCCTTTGCTAGAAGCTGTGGCACTTGTGGTCTGGGTGCAATCTCCCTCATCTTTCTTCAAATTCCATTGTTCAGGAAAGCAAAAAAAATTACTCACATTATGGGAGAGATTATCTCAACACACATAATATGTGATTTGAAAAATTGGAATGTTAAGTTTAAAGGTTTATTATATTGCTCAAAATAATGCCTGAGATGTTCACCCAGACATTATCTTAGAACAAGCCATACAGAATTATAAAGTTTAAGGAAATATGTCTAAGGGTATGTCAGTGATATGATAGTGAGAGATTTGGCTCCTTGTCCCTTCATTAAAGACAAATTCACCCCAAGGGTGTAGTATGATCTTGGCAAATAGTGTTATAATAGTGAAAGAATATTGCCTGCTGGATAGCAGACATTGATGATTAAATTTAAGTGTGTATTGTCCACATAAAGTAAACAACATGCCTTTCTTTTCTTCTTTTTTTCCCTCCTCCTTTTTGTGAACGTTCATCACTGGTGCTGAAGCTGGAAGATGTGGGCTTGCTAATTATTGTGTTTTTAACTGATAATATACTGTAAATTTTGTATAATACAACTGTGACCTTCTAGACAATGCAAGATATGACAGCAGGCCCATAATTATAGTATGCTGAAGAAATGCTTGTTATCATCTACTATTTTTAGGACCAGTGTGCAGAGCCTCTTAATTTACATAAGCTTGAGACATTCACACATTTTCTGTCTTTGCTTATGGATGATAAATTTTGTTCAAATGAAAGATGAAGACATCGTGTTAGGTGAGAGGTTAGCCAACTGGGAACTTGATTACTGTGAACAACAAAAGCATCAGTAGAAACTGAAAAAGGAGTATTTATTTGAGAAAAAATTGTTTAACCCGAGATTCACAACATGAAAACGACAACATTCAAACGGAGTCTTGGTAACTTGTGATTTGAGAACTGGTTAAATGATAATGGGGGGGGAGAAAAAAAGACAGGGAAAAATCCTATAATCTATTTATCCCAAGGAAAGTGAATACTGTGGTGTGTTCTTACCATGGACGAATGTTTTGTGCTTGTTGAGGTTTCCCTGTTGAGTGCTGAGGAAACAAAATATTTCCATGAAGTTCTGTGGGTTGCCTGCTCACTGGTCTGCCTGCCCAGCTGCTTGCCAGGCCCCTTCTCTTGGCTGTGGTGAAGGCACCAGCTCAGAACAGCTGGTGGGGTGTCTTGGTTTGGGGCTCTCGAGGTGTGGAGCAAAGGCTGTGCACCTCCAGGGTGCCACACCTGACCCCAGCAGAAGCACGTGTGTAGGGTGGATGGAACTGCCCACTTCTCCTGGGGGCCTCAGCGTGTCCCAGCCCAGTGTGACAAGCTGCTTTTGCCTCAGCAGCAGCACGGGTGCCACCAGCAGAGCCCAGCTGCTGGCAGGACAGTGCTGGCCACCCGCAGTGCCACCAGCCACGCGCTGTGCTACGTGCAGCAGCACGGTGCTGGCAGCTCTGCCACTGCCACGGGCGTGCTGTGCAGGGCTCAGGCTACTGGGCAAGCTAGAGGAGATGCCAAAGCAATGAACCCTGCTTTGCTTCTCTAAGGAGCCCTTTGTGATAGCAGGGAATTTACCCTCTCATCTCCCTCAATGAACTTTGCTGGCCACAGCCTGCACGTTCCCAGGTCAGAGCAAGGTTACAGACTCTCCTGTCCTGTCAGGGCTGTGCCTGACCCTCAGGGACCAGGCAGACAGTTGGAGTTGCACAGAAGAGCTGGCAGTGGTTTTTGCTGCACCTTGTGGCTGAGCAGAGCTCTTTGGTTTGTGGTTTTGGTCCAGTGACACTGGTGCAGAGGTGCTGCACTGCTCAGCTTCCTTCTGCTTTCTGCAACCATCACAAGGCTGTTCCCTGTATTAAAAACTAGAGAGGGCAAATAGGCACATGGCTGAGACAGACAGATGAAAGGCTTGCTGGTACTCATTACGTTAGAGGATATTTTGAGGTAAGATCACGCATCTGAAAATACGACCTTCAGTAATACTGCCAAACAAGGTCAGGGATGTCTGCACTTCTCTGCCTCTTATGCAAGCTGGAGCTGCCTGGAAGCACCTTCCACCACTACGACCAAGTTTTCTAAGTTGAAGCAAAAAAAGGAACTTTTTCATCAGGGCTTGGTCTCTTGTTTCTGTGCTTTGTTTCCCCAGTGTGAGTGATTGTGTGAGGAAAGTCGTTAGTCCAAGAAGCCAAACAAGTTGCCACCATACAGTACTGCCATATAACATGCACGCTCAATCTCCTCTTAACCTGCTTACTTTCCTTTTTTCATCTTATTTAGGTGGACAGAATTGCAACCCTGAGGACTGCAGCGTCTGCAAGGAAGCCACAGTCAATGCATATCTTCTTATGCATTGGGAGTTTTTAAGATGTAGCTGTTGAAGGCACTGGGCCCACTTACTCACAGCTTTTTGACTCCCAGCTGATGGACATGCATGAGACAGCCGACGTGCACGCAGTTGTTGTGGCACAGGTGCCTCTGCAGAGGTTCAGCCCTGCACATTTCTCCGTGTGCTGCCTGGCTCCATCCAAAGCCGGCAGCAGCTCTCCATGGGGTCTTGGTCCTTCAGCAGAGTAAGTAGGAGCACACAGCATTTGTTTCAGTTTCCATCTGTCCCCCCAGCAATCTTAGTCCTTTGGGACCTGCTCTGCCTGCAGGTAGGACACCTCCTTCCCAATAGCCCAAACTGATTATCTTGTAGCTCTCTTTTTTTGACCTCAAAACGAAAGTGCGTGTGTGTGTGTATAAACTTTGGCTAATACCAGGAAGTCTTCCCCAAAGTAGCCCAAATGTTTTAGGATTTAGTCTGGTGGGTTTTGCTCGGGAAGAAAGCTGTGAGCTGCCAGGGCAGTCTGAGCACCTGATGTGGTGTGAGAGCTAAGCTGCCAGGCTGGAGCACAAACATGGGGCTTGGGTACAGAAGTGTGTACAAAATAGCTATGGCTCCAGCCTGCTGTTAAGGAGACCTTTTGTAGTAGCACAGAGGGGCTAGTAACAGGGTGGGGAAGATGACAGTATGTTTGATCCAAACTTTAATTGCTAAAGGCCTTTCCCAAAGGCCGATAATGGCACAAGGTGTAAATGGAGGAAGGCTGTAGCTGTGCCTGGCTCGCAGATGGGCTGTGAGGAAACTGTGAACGGCCAAATGATAACAGACTATCCAGTCATTCCAACATCAGCTCATTAGCAGTCTGTCAGATATTTTAATTTGTGTATTTGTGGGCTAAGCAGATATTACAGGATTGCCTCAGCTCCCAGGCATCCCTTTAACTCAGAAGGAAGCAGTGAATGAATAAACCTGGCCATGAGAACTGATATTTTCTCACCCTTGGCTTTTGGGGGTCACTTTGAGATCCAGTCAGGGTTGCATGACCTGTGCAGCTCCAGCCTGGCAGGGGGAAAGCAGAGGTGTCTGATGTGTTGCTGCTGTTGCCCTCAGTCCTGCTTTCTTGGGATACTGCATCAGGGAGACTCTGCCAGCTCACAGGTCGCCCAAGCATCAAAAGGTCAGTTCTCCAACTGAAATAAATGAGATAAGCAGGGGTCCTGAGATAATGGTGGACAGTTTATGTTTGTTTCAAATAATTCAGCAATTTCTTAAGACAGCTCTTTCGCTAAAAGAGGGAAGCAACCATACACAATGGAATTTTTGACCTCCTGAATCCCTCACAAAAGATTCGCCAGACCCTCATCAGTCATCTTGTTGATACTACTGGTAGCTAAGTTTCTGATGATGGTACTTGTGCCAGGTGTTCCCGGTTAACTGACTGTTGCAAAGGTAGTCACTCCAAACTCCAGCTTTCCAGGTTTCTCCTGGCTCAGGAGACCACCCTGTCCTGAGGAGAGGGGGCTGGTCCGGGGTGGAAGCACACCCTTCAGAAGGCTGCCATGCTGTGCATCCTGACAGCCCAGCCTGTCTTTGCCAGGGCAGGGAGCTGAGCGGGTGTTTGGGCAGTCAGCAGCGGCTGCACCTCATGTGTGGGGTGTGCCCTGTGCCCCAGCTGGGAGATTTACGGGTGCTGCTCTGTCAGCAGTGTGTGGTCACACGCTGAGCTGGAACAGGCAGGCATTCGATGTCCGGTAGGTCTTTTAATTATGCTTAGTATTGTAATATTATCACTGAAGCTGATGAGAATTAAGTCATACCTCCATAATAAGAATGAGTACGACAGGAGTAATGAAGTCAAGTGCCAAAATGTAGTGTCCTCATGGGGCAGAAGGAGTTACTGACAGAGCCCTTCAATCACAGAGATCCTCCTGTGCAGCCTGGCTGGCCTCTTGGGCACCTCACACCTCAATGTTAGCAGGAAAATGCCTTTATTTCTTTAGCTTAGGCATGTCAGGAATGGCTGTGAACTAATAGCCAATAAAAATGCTAGGATTTGTCTGTCAGACCACAATTTCATGATGGTATTTCTTTTAATCCAATTTAGTTTTACGTATTGGCATGAAGCATTATAATTGATTGCACTGAATTACATTGGAATCTCTCAGCTGCTTGATCAAGAAACGATACCAACTCCAAGCAGGACTGATTGTATGTTGGCATTGAAAACGTTACAGGCACATAGCCATGTTCTGATTCATTCCTAATGAGATTTTGGAGTTCACACTGTAAAATGTTCTGTCCATTAAATCAGAAATTCACAGCAACGTATTTCGTTCAGTTAGCAGCGCATCCTTTCAGTGCAGGGATCCCAGCTGTTATGGTGGTGTTTTCTAGTTCCACAGCCTCATCAAAGCCCATTCAAATATTTTCATTGTAATCCATGTTTGTCTGTGTTTTTGACTGCAAAGAACAGCTCTGTGGAATATACTCAGTGAGAAGGAAGCAGCCTAAAAGAGAGTTGCAATACAAATAGCTGTTGTTCTGTTGCACCCTGTGGCTGGAATCAAACTGGGCAGGAAAAATCTGCTTTACCAGTAGCAGTAAAGGTTTTCTTGGTACAGGTTTCTGCTTCCCATCGAGGCTGACTCCCAGAATAACATGTTGTGGGAATACCACTGTGCTCTGCGCCTTGGAAGGGCTGCTGGGGGGACTGGTTGTGCTTGCCACCAATTAACAAAGATGGACGTGCAGATGAGGGAAAACAGTGCTTTTCTTCTTAAGATAGCACAAGTTAGGAAGGTGCAAAGCTGTTGGTAGCTCCTGCATTGGCTGTAACACAGAAAGCAGCTCTCATTTTGCTCCAGTGTCGTGTTCTGCTTTAATTCAGTAAGTCCCAGCTTATTTAGTTGAGTTTATTGATTTAGGAATCAATAAACTAGTAGTAGCTGAAGTGACTTGGTCTTTTTAAATGTGAATCCCTTCTCACCTTTCAGGTGTTTGAAGCTCTGAGGACTGCTCTGTGGGAGGAGACAGCTCCAATCCAACTGCCCTTCTCTACAAGCCCATTAGCCAAGGATCTGCAAGAGCTCTTTTACAGCTTCTGAAAAGGACTGAAGTCAGGTTGCTGAGTGGGGGCTTAAGGGTGACTGTGGGCATACCTGCCTCTCACCAACAGGGGTGGAGGGACTGCAGGCTTGAGAATGAAAGGTGGGTAGTGCCTGCTTTGGAGACATTTCTGTCCCTTGTGCATGCCAGCGGTCAGCCCCACTACAGAGCAGAACATCTTAATGTCATGGGGAAAAAAATGCCACAAACTTGATGGTGAGCTCCAGATACATTGGGACCTTGCAGTGTTACCTGTGTGCTGTGTTTCCCTTCTAAATGTCCCTTGGTCTTGGAGTTGTGTGATTTTTAGGAAGCAGAGCAGGAGCCACCCTCCAGTGTCAACATTGCCCATGCAGCAGGCATCGTCAGCCACGTGCAGGGGAAGTGGCTTTGACACAGAGGTTGTGGTGGGGGCAAGTTATGTACTATTCACACACAAATGCTGTCCCTAGCTTTGCCAGGGACTTATTCCCCAGTGCAATTGTGTCCAGAGCTTACTCAGACTAAAGAAAGAAGACATATATCAGGTGGGTTTTTTCTTCTTCCTTTGCAAGTTCTGACTGTGAACATAGGATCAATTTTAAAATGACTGTTGCGTTTGATGGAGGATTTCGTGTGTTTTGAACTTTCTGAGAGGATAACTATTTGGGAGGTGTCATCACATTAAAGCTGGGAAACTGCAGTGAACCTGTGTGATTCTTAAAGCTGCTTGGCCCAGCACTTGTGTTTTATTTCTTCGCTCATTTTGGGAAAATGGAGGATCTCATACTGCACCTTATGTAACAGACCCATGAAACCTGCTAGGTAGATCTGATTGCCTGTGGAAGGTTTTAATCCCCTCAGACTGTTTCAGGCTGTACTGTTCACCTAGGATCCTTTATCCAGTTAAAAAGTTGTTCAGCATGTGAAATATCAGGCTCCTGGTGTTTCTTAGTAAGATTCATGTACTGGCCAAGTTCCACTCAAATGCACCTCATCCACCTGCGTGGGCAGCGAGGCTTCCCAGGAGCAGCAGCCCCTCACTGCCAATGGCAGGAACACCCAGGGCAGCATTTGGGCATGGGAGCACGTCCCTTACAGCAGGAGGCTGCAAATGTCACTTGTAAGGGTTCTTTTTTCATGCACTTTGAGCCTTTCCAGGCAACTGTGGTGGAACCTTCCTTCTCAACCCTGTGTGTGTGGTACGATACCAAAAAGCCCTTGCAACACTCATGTTGTCACAGCAGAGTGTGGCACTCGAGATACAAATGCCCTTTTATTTTCACTAAAGCACTGCAAGCAGCACTGACAGCAAAGCAGCAATATGCGCTGTCTATACGTGGATAATAAATATTGCTGGCTTGAAATTCCTTTGCACATTGGGCATGGATTGTGTTTTACCACATCACAGGATACAATGACAACAAAGGAGCTCCTTCCCCTTAGCATAAGGTAAACAACAAACAAGCAAAGCTAGTTTGGCTGTCACTGTGATGATCAGCACCTCCACCCAGGAACACCAAGACTCAGTATTGCTTTCATTTCACAAACAGAGGTAATGGCAAAGCCACTTCTCTCCTAGCTATCAAAAGCTTATAAAGAGGCTGTTTCATCTGAAGCTTTGTGTAGGCACACTGTACAAATGTTTCACCAGAATACATTAGAACCGTGGCATTGCTGCTTTCTTCACCACTGCACAGGAATTACCAATGTAGCCACCAGTCATTGTCAAGGTGTTTTTATCCTGCATTTCCTTTTATAGTTTTGCTGTTTTTTATTCTAATATTGCCTTTCTTCTATCCACTCCCCACTGTGACTGAAGGGCAAAGCTTAGTCTAACAAGAGCTAAATAACGCACAAATATGTGTAGGTAACGTTGCAGCTTTGAAGTCCAATCTGGGAAAAATGAAGACTCCTGCAAGTTTGATGCTCTGTTGGAGGTTACCTGGAGTTGACGAGTTACACACACACATACACAAAATGTTGTCTTTTAAGGAGCAGCATCATCTTAACTGCTGACCTACTTGCCCAACAGAAAGTGACACAGGAGTTGTAAGTTTTCTCCTTCTTGTCTGCTGTCCTTGAAGCTGGTCACCTGGCCCTTTGTTATCAGTGGTTTTCAGGTGCTTGAGGCACCTCACTTCACAAGCAGCCCCAAGGAGATGGATGATTGGATTTTGGGTGAGTGGTTCAGCCAACATAATCTCTTGCCAATCTCAGGTTTTCCATGGCAGGACCTTTTCCAGGTGCCGCTGGGCACGTCCTGTTTCCACCACTCAGGGATTTGGTGGGTCTGGGGCCTTGGTGGACCCAGTGTGCTCCAAGTGCTCCTCCTCTGAGCCTTGCCACCAGCTTCTGGCACACTGCCTGTGCTATGGCCACTGCGTGGGATGGTATGTCACCTGCACTGGTGTGGGTACTTGGCATGGGCCATTCACTTAAGAGTTGGACTTGATGATCTTTCTGGGTCCCTTCCAGCTCAGACTATTCTGTGATTATTACATTTTTTTGTGAAACGGCATCGGAGGAAAACAATTTCACAGCACTAGCAGCAGTATTTGGGATGGGGGAGGACCACTGCTAGGGAAAAGCCCTACAGCTCAAGAGGCCCACGAAAAGCTCTCAGCCAAAACCTGGAAACAAAATCCAATTCAGATCTGATAGGGATCAAAGCCAAAATAAGATATTTGATGTGAGAGGATCCAGACATTTGAATGAATCTGCTTCTAGTATAACAAGAAGATGGAAAGTCTCCTTTCTTGAAGGGCAGAAAGTTAAGCAAAAATCAGATCAGATTGGTGGAGGAGAAAGTGGAATAGGAACTGCTGTAGGAAGAGGGAAAGCAAGAGGCTTGGTCAGGCTGCAAGAGAGTTGGAGAAGAGGGGGAAAAACGTCTGTGTTGTTGGAGAGACACAGGAGGAGGTCTGCTGCTGTAGCTGACTGTTTTTCATGCATTTTTTTTTGCTCCCCTGAGATGAGGGGCCAATATTCTACTCAGTTTCCACGAGGCTTACTTCTCTTCTGTTTCTCCAGACACGGTCTCTGAGGGTGATGCTCTTGGATCCACCCTCCCGCAAGCCGCTAAGGATATGCACTGGCCACTGTAAGAGGAGCAATAGATATGCTTTAGGAAAGGACTTTATGGCAAGGTGAGGAAACCTTAGCAAGTTCCTGGTAGTCCTGCTGCCCTGCCTGTCCTCCACATCACAGTTGGTAGCTATCCTCACAAAGCTGGGTGCCCCACTGTGGCCAGGAGCTGGGGAGCACTCCCTGTGGCACTGTCTGGGGAGCAATCCATGGACCTGTGTGTGGGAATACACAGGTCAGATAGTGAAGCAGACTTGATTAGCATATCTAGTTTGATAACTAAGATGCTCTAGTGAGAACAAACAAGCTTTTGAAGATTACATAAGATTACATCTGTTTACTGAGATAAGGAAATGAAATTAAACTTTTTAAAATAAGATATGTTGTAAAATGTGTAAGTTTGTTTGTACTATGCTTAACTTTATCTTTGTAGTAGTAAACATTAACTTTCTTAGAAATAGTATATAAGCTTTAGAAAAATCTTAGTAAAAGCGAATTCTGATCACTGAATCAGAGTTCTCGTTTCTCATTTAATTGTTGATAATTGATGGTCCATAAGCTTTAGAAAAATCTCAGTAAAAGCGAATTCTGATCACCGAATCAGAGTTCCCATCTCTCATTCAATCGCCGATACCTGTGTGCTGCTCTCCTGGGCCCATACTCAGAAGGAAGCAGAATACAGCCAGAGTAAACACGAGCTGTCTTTCATTGCATCAGCAGGGCGGCTGGGGGAGCGGGGCCATGGCAAAGGGGCTCGTGTGCAGATGGAACTGACCGTGCCGTGGGGAGCGGCCGGGCGAGGGGAGCGCTGCTCCCGGGGCTGCTGCCCACGACCTGGCAGAGCCCCAGCTCAATTACTCCAGGCAGCCTCACGCTCCCTTCGCAGCCCACGGAGCCACCAGGCAGGCTGCCAGCAGAGGCAGCGTCCTGGCAGGTTTTTAAACGCCGACTGAGCCAGTGTGTGGCAGGCCATTTGTACCATATGGCACCCAAGAGCTAATGCGGGAGAGGGTGCTGGGCAGGGAGGGGGGCCAAAGCTGAAATGCCATTTAGAAGTGAAACATCAGCCCAAGTGGCACGAGGCCATAAAGCCAAACAATGAAAGAGACCAGGGTGGGAAGGGAGCTGGAGAGCAGAGGATGACTGTGCTCTTGAAGCCAGCCAAATTTCTTTACCTCCCGCTGTCTGTATTCACAGAGTGCTTAGAAATGCTGTTGACTATAAGCAGATATTATAAATATTGAAATAGAGGTCTCAATGCATATGATGTGTTTTGTACGCACGTGTTGCTTTGCTCCGGGAAACCCGATGAAGGAAAAGCAGAGCTGTACAGACAAATACATTTCTGGCTCTGCCCTGGAATGGGAGCTGGTGCTGATGGCTGCTGTTGCCATGACCTGTATGTAGTGGAAGCTATTGATCTCAAAGGGGACCATCAACTGGCAGGGTGGGAACCCTGAGCTTCAGCTGGTATTGACCGCCTTGGCCTTGGGAAGTCAAGTAGATCTGGTCCATGGTCGTCTTGCTTTTGAAAGGATGTTTTATCCTCCAAAGATCAATTGGTAGAGTTTTTATTTACAGTCTTGTTATATTAAACAAATGACATTGTGTAATTGTTTGCTCTCTGCTCTTGGGCTCTAATGGATAGCACTTGTCACAGTTATTGATTTTTCTTCTCTTACAGAAATCTAGTACTTCAGGAATATTGAGTCATGCTATTATCCAGACAGGTGCCAGCCCTCTGAATGACATACAACAGGCTATTGTCACTGTAAACACTTGATAGGTGGCAAAAGAAGTAGCAAGAGTGTTATTTATCCACTAAAATACTGTAAATAAGATACAGGCTTGGTAGTTCTTTCATGCCTTAGCTTATAAAGAAGATGGGATCTGTTATGCTGGAACAGACTGATTTATTGTGTGCTTCCTTCACTGTGGTGACTGTGCCCACATGTCCTGGTGGATGGTTCTGGTGAGCTGATCCCCACATTGAGCAGGTTATTCCCAGGTTTATTAGATTCATCTGAGCAGATCAGGAATGCTTGTACTGGCCTGCATGTTGCTGATGTCAGAAATTCAGGGACACTTCACAGTGCTCCTTTCTTTCTTGGAATGTCACTGCATTTTTGGATCACTGCTGCTGCTGAATGACTGCCTTGGATGAAGATGTCCACACCAGCAAATGGTTGCAGCAAGTTTAAACTCCCCTAAGGTATGTGTAATGAAATTTGTCCTCTAATGGGCATTACCTTGCTCTTGTCCTCACCATAATTAATTTGTGTTTTGGAGTGTTTTCTTTAATGTGCAGGTGAAGGGCGGTAGCTCCTCTGATCTGCCATGTGCCACGTGTGTGTGCTGCTTCCTCCCAGCATAAGGGTGCAGAGACCCCTGGGGCTGGAGCAGGATGGCACAGTGTGGTCCTGTCTCAAGGAGCTGTCAATGAAAAGGAGCATTGGCTTGATCTGGGTATGGAAAAATGCCTTGGATTCTTGTTGTGACAAAGGAAAGAGGGTGAAGTTTAGAAGCAAGTCATAAACTGGTGTTCTATAATTAAAATACTAGAAAAGGATGCCCAAAAGCAACCATCAGTGTGTGCTTCTGCTTAGCTGTCTGTCTATTTGTCACAGAAAAATGCAAGTGAACATAAAAGCAGAGAGCACTTAAACCCAACTTCCTGGATAGAGAGAGAAGAGCTCCAGCATGGTGGCCCTTGGCTGTGGACTCACAGCTTGCCAGGGGGTGGGATGTGTAAGACGTGGCTGCGTTTGCAGCATTGCCCATGCCCTGTCATGGGGACAGAAGTGACACCGTGCTTGTCCCCTGTGCCACCATGCATCACTGCCAGGGCTGCAACTCTCAGACAAAGCACTGGGGGCCATCTCACCTCTACCACAGCTCACCTAGCCTAATGGCTTCCCACAGCATCTCCCAGTTCAAAAGAAACTAAACCAGCTATGCTTATTTGGCTCGGAGGAGCTGGTTAGTGTGCACATCGTTTCTGCATCTCCACAGCACCGGAGCAGCTTGGGCCTTTTCTATCACACCAGTGAACAGCAGGCTTACACAAGCAAGTGAAATCAGCTTCCACATCAGGAGGAAGAGAAATCTGTAGCTGTTGGGGAAGATCTTTCAGGCGTTTAGAGCCGTAAAGTTGTCTGAAGCAGTTTTTGGTTATAACACCACCTTTGCCCATGGCTTCCTGATTAACAGCACGGCGTGTTGGTGCCAGTGGTCCCACACATTGCTGTCGATGCAGGTGGTGGTGGAGAAGGTTGTGTGTGTTTCAAAAGGGCTTGGGAGCAGCTTAACAGTAACATCAAAAATACCTGGGAGTGTGTTTGCCCCGTTCCAGTTGCCTGACTCCATAAAGCAGTTTTCCCCTCCAGCTTTGGGCTCTGCACCCTTCCAGCTATCAAGCCTTGATAGGTCCCATCTGATTTTTATATTTCAAAACACTACTTCTGGTGCTTCCTCCTCTGTCTCCCTCTCTGCTCCTATCTTCTCAGTGCATCTGGCTTTTTCCTCAGGCTCGGGTCGTGTCTAAGCCTGGTAAGTGATTCTGCTTCTCATGAGATCCAGCTCTGAGCTTTGCCATCACTCCCTGTGGAAGGGAGGTTTTGCAGGCTCTTTCAGATGTCTGAGTTGCCAGGTTATCTGCTTTCTTGCTGCATGTCTGTTAAAAGAAGCAGCTGCTTTTTCTAATGGTATCTGCTGTTGTAAACTGTGCTGCTAATTGTTCACCCTCTTGATATCTTTCTTAATTCTTCCTCTGCTGTCTCACTAGTCAGATTTCCCAAATATCAAAGGAGCACCTTGGTCATTTTTCTTTTTGACTAAATTCTTTAAATTTCTCACTTCTCTTCAGCAGTCCCAGAAAGACTATCTTCTAGGCCAAAAGTAGCTGTGTAGCTGTCAGGCCTTCTTTGCATCCACGTGTGCAGCCCTCACTGGTGTAATGCACTCAGTTGTCCCTGTGTTCAGCACATCAGCCAACCACCCTTTGAGTTTTCTCTCTTTTGTTCTCCCTTCACTCCTGCATCCTCCCTCCTGCTGCTGGGAAGGGTTCTCCACAGATCCCACCCCCTGGATTCAGGGGGCAGAGGGATGTTGGACAGGGCAGGTCCTCGCAGCACCTGGACACGGGGGTCTTGCAGCAATAACACCTGCTGCTCCCTGAAATCAGGGCTGGGTTCTGTGCAGTCTTTAAGGGCCTTCAGCTCTTCCCTCCCAAACCCTGTCTGGATTGACACATTCCTTAAGAAAGCTTTATCTACTGACGTGGAAGATAAAATTAACTGTCGTTTGTTTAGCTACATATTGCCCAGAAAATAGATTTCTGAACCCCCAAAATATTCTAAATACGTTAAAAGAACTATTATAAAAGAGAGATGCTGAAGCTATTCTGGAGATTTAAATCATAAAACTTATTAAATTATTAAATTCAAGTCTAGATACAGGCTATTTCACTGAGCTTTAGTGCATTTCCCCTTTAGAAGATATTCTAATTTATGACTGCTTAAGCAGAGGGTACAATAGTTTGCATAAAAAAAATGGAACTGGAGGCTCTTTCGCTGCACTGTAGTGCTGCAACCGTATCTACCATCTACTGTCAAATATTCATCCTTTTTGAATCCCCAAATTCTTTTTTTACAAAATGCTACGGGTGGCTATGAACCAGGATTTATACAGTTGTTTCAGGAATCGTTTTCTTTAAAGCATGCAACAATAAAAACCTGATTGGAGGACTGCAGCTCCTTGTCCTGAAGGGAAGGAAAGCCCTCTCGGTTTTTGTAAAGGTGGCTCACCTGATGATAAAGGCACTGCCTGGAATATTTTGCAGGTTGGCGCTTCTGTTTGTTGATTCCATATTAAACAGCATAACCGAGCATGCTGAAGGTAAAGCCCTGGTTTAATTAACCCTCTTGGTGTAGTACCATGTGATTAAATGTGACTGAGCTGCTCCTTGGGGCTTCTGCTACTGAAAATACTAACAATAATCATTTGTTTTCTTTTTATATTTAAACACATTATTGCATAGCTTGGTGCAGAGATAATTACCAATTTTATCTCCTGTGTTTTTCTAATGTTCATTAATAACAATAAAGGGTTGTAGGTTAAAAACTCATTTAATTGCCTTTATGTTAATGACATTATGAATAGCCTTAGCTACAAGATTTTAATTCTGTCCAGTATCCTGTTTCTCAGTAAAGCCCCAGGAGAGCTGCTCATTTTATCAGCATTACTGATTCAGAGTTTTTCCTTGCAGGTGGGTTTTTGTACATAATCAGAATTAATGCACAACACATTTTGCAAGGAACAGAGTAGAAGCTCTCTGAATAAGTAATTAACTAGAGTGCCCAAGGAAAAATGCCTGAGCAAATTTTTTAGCATATTCATAAAACATTAAGAAGAGTCACAAACACAGTGGAAACAATTTACTGATAATATGCTTTCATGCCATTTTCTAACTCTCTTCTTTTTTTCTTTCCTTCTCTTTCCCTTTTAATGAATGGAGTAAAAACCATGGAAATTTCAGCTCTCGTTAAGGAGCACCTGCCCTTGGAACAGATTATATTCTGAGCTGCATTGGACAAGGACTTATTGGAAGATAAATGGAAGTCAATACTGGGCTTTTTCAAAGTAAACAAAAAAATAGACTCTTCTACTCCATGTATAGATAGCCTCCTTTCTACACCGCCTCCTTAGTGCTGAAAGACAGGAGGAGGGAAAGGTTATCTCAGTTACTTCTGTGTCTAGTGATAATTCATAGATCCCTCAAAGATGCTGATGGGGTGCAATCCGTTTGGAATACGCCAGAGCGGGTCCAGATGCTTCCCTTGTTTGGTTGAGTAAAGTGTGTGGGTCAGGCCCTCACATGCAGGGTAGATGAAATGCTTCCTTGCCAGTAGCTCAGCCATAGGATCTGTCTGTTCCCACTTCCTAAACTCTAGTTTAGCACAGGGATCTCAGCAGTGGCTTTTCTCTGCTGGACCCTACACTGCAGTGATTGCTGTAGCCAAATGGAAAATATTGGGCTGGGCAGATGGAGCAACCCAGCTGCACTGGAGAGAAGGCAACATCTGGGCAGTTGTGGGCTCCTCTCTGTCTCCCTCCTCTAACCACCCTCTGCAGGGCCAGGAAGGGCTCCCTGCCTTGGTGGTCCCTGCTTGCCTTCAGACCCCACTGCTGCAGCCCCTGGTGTGGGGGCAGGCAGGGGTCTTGCTGCCCTGGCTTCCTGCATCTCCAGGCACAGAGACTGTGCAGTGGAGCCATCCAAAAAGGGGCACACGTAACTCACCGTGTTAGCCTGAGCAGGAAAGGGCGATGCCATAACTGTAGGCAGTGGGCAGTCTACAGTGCACTCCTCAATCATTGGAAGTCTGGAGCAGAGAAGTGAGATGGTCTTAAATATCTTAGCGCTAAAGAAAAATAAGCCTGAAAGGTGTTTGTGTTTCTCTTCTAGCCCTGGCTCTTGAGGTTTTGCTTACGATCACATGGACTCTCTGGTCAGTGGGATTGCCATCTGCAGGTGGTCAAGAATGCCTGTAGCATGATGCTAGGGCTGTGGCAGTGAGGCTGCAGGGGTCCAGTGTGCACACAAAGAGAGAAGACCAAGGATGTTGCAGGGTGGTACCAAAATGTCACAGTGGGCAATGGCTTCACCCTCTCCTTCTGGGGTGGCAGAACTGACCTGGAGGGCTTTTCCCTGAGAAGGCGAAAATCTTGGACACTTTTTCTGGGGACTTCTGGATCAGCCCATGCTGATCTGCTGGTTGGTGGCTCCTGATGAAGAGCCAGTGGTGTGATGGGCTATCAAGGACCGTCGCTTCAGTTCAGCATGAAAGCAGCGAGCTAGAGCAAAGGTCCTGCCCTGCCAAGCCTGGCCTGTTTGCCACTGAAATCCCCGCCAGCAACTGTTCCTTTAATGATCTTTTTGACAGGCGGAGAAAGCGCCATTGTTTGCTTAGTTTGCTTTAAAAATAGATCTCTAAATTTGGAAGTGACAGTTCAATGCGTGTCTGCAACCTGGTGCCCCAGGGTGTGTGGGAGCACCAGTAACCACAAACATGGCACGAGCTTGTGGGGACACGGGAGATGGCAGCGCTGGGGATGCCAACGTGATTAAGTCGTGTACAACTCAATTAGCTTCCCTTTTCCTCCCATGGCAGGTGGCAGGCCCGGCTGGTCACTTGCTGCTGGGTGGGGACCTTGCATTCAAGGTCGCACCGAGTGCACGGTGGCACTGAAGTCACACAGTTTCAGTTTGACCCTGGCTGTGCAGGGCCACTCCTTGGCCTGCAGAGCTGGGAGAAGAGGACAAGCAGCCCTGCAGGTCTTCATCCTGCATTGAAAGGTAAATCTTGGCGGGCAGCATCTTTCTGCCAAGTGAAGACAGTGCTTAAAGTGCTGAGATTTGCCTAGAGAGGGCTTTTCACATCAGGGCTTAACCAGCAAGGCAACACTGGAGAGTTAAATGAGGAGAGTTAGAGCTTTGCCTGTGCTAGAGCACAGACTGAGTGTGGATACCCAGTGCAGTAAAGCCCTTGTGCTCTCCTGTTTAAAACTGCAAGAAAGCAGAATCTCTGTTCTAGCACTAAAGACAGAACAGTGTTACCCATTTACCTGAAACACCTGACTGGAGAGACAGGACCAGGAATTGAAACATTCATGACATCTCTGTGCCCGTGACAGGTATGTTTACACACAGAGTTTTGGAATGCAGAAGGGAATAAGCACGTCTGTATGGGCAGGGGAAAGAGAACTCATTATGTGGGAAGGAGATCCCAGAGAACAGGAGAAGCTGTGGCCATCCCAGCAGTGCAGCTTGATCCCACCAAGTAGTACTTCCAAGTGAACAGGACAGGGTCACAAATCTCAAAAAACTGCACACTAAAATCACTCTATTCCACAAAATTCTGGGAGGATCAAAAACTGGGGTGGGGGTGGAGGGACTGCCACGAGGTCATCCGGAGACATCCTGCTTTGTTTTTACCCTTTTGCAAATATTTTATGACTCTCCCTTATGTTTTAAAACAAAAGGCCATTTTTACATGACCAAAGTGGATTGCTTTCACCAGAAATATTTGGAAATGTGCATTTTCTGCCCACAGTTAGGGATCTGAGCTTCCTTTCTTAAGAAAGCTCCCTCAAATGGAGATTTTTTCCCCACAGCAGCAGACCAGCTCTCCGCTGAGCCTGCCTTAACCTGTGCCCTGGGTGACTGTGCTTTGTGCCGTGGTGCAATGGGGCCTGAGTGGTTACTTGGGAAGGAACATCTGTTACATGGTAGGAGATCCAGCAAGCAAATGGCAACTTAATTTCTGTCTACGGGTGAGATAAAACTGGATTCTGACATTTCTGACTTATGAAAGGAAAGCATTTTAAGAAAGTATGCATTTTGTACCTCTTTTTTTTTCAAGTAGAATTCTTTTCTGACCTGATATTTGCAGCTTAAAAGCACTGTGCAGAGCCCCATCTTTTCTTGTTTAATGGTAAGATGTAACTTGTCCTTCCACACTTCATTAATTTGTGTTTTGTGTGCATCTAGCTAACTATGCAACCCCTAGGCTTTTGATCGTATATCACACCATTTACTATTATAACAGTTTAGCCATCAGCAAAAAAAATCCTTGAAATGAGACCAAGCTACTTCTGAATATCTGCATTAGACATTTGAGTCTTGCAGCTAGCTCCCTAAAAGACAGGGATTTAAAAATAACAAAACAAAACCCATGAAAATTATCCAATCCATGAAAAATATGCAGCCTCAGCAACACGGAATCACAGCAGGTACTCTCTCTCGGTGCAGAAGTGATTGCAAGCCCTGTCTTGGGGTGGGGCTAACAAAAGGGTTAATGCCTGGGAGGCACCCACAGCCCCTCGCCAAGGTCAATGGGAGCCCTGCCTGCTGAGCTCAGGCAGGATCAAGCTCTGTTTTTCCATGATGTTTAACACGATTGGGTAATGCAATGGTTTCTTTGCACTCCGTAGCTCAGTTTTACAAAACATTGCTTTTCTGTGAATGACCTAATCTGTTTCATTATTAAATATGAAATCACAGAGAAAATATTCATGCAATCCTTTCTATCCCTTTTTTTTTTTTTTTTTTTTTTTTTTTTTTTGGTGGGGTCCAGCAAGAGGAAGATGGGTAATTGCTTTTAAATAATGCTTTGTACTCAAATGCTAACCTGATACTGTGAGTTGACTCTTTTCTTAAAGCTAGGCATATTCTCTAACATTTTGTGGTGGTAAATATGTAGACCTACCACTTATCCAGTAACAAACAAGCATATTTGCAGTAGATTGGAAAAAAATAAAAACAAACTAACATATATTTTTCAACTTCCTGGTGTTTTAACCTTTCTTAAGAAACGACTCGGGGGACATAATTGAAGGAAAGTGTTTTTCTTTAGCAGATGGATTGCTTTGCTCAGATAATATTTTAGTTATGCCAATAAAATGAAGGGTACCCAGAAAACCATGAAACTGCCAGCAGTTGTTAGTGTATGACTATTACCAAGGCAGAAATGAGGCCAGAGCAGTGATAAATGTGCACATCTCTCCCTCCATCAGCTGAGGAATGACCTGGATACACTTTACATCTGAGCACCAAGTGGGCCAACATTTTTCACAGCAGCACTTAATAGTGGACATTAAGTTAGCCCTCTCCAAAAGGGCTGACCCGGAGGCTACCCTCTGTGGTTCTCCAAATTGTAATCGCTTCTGCAGTCTGTAATTTTATCAAATTGCATGCACCTTTTCCAGCCACTTATTGGCCAATTAAGTCAAGTTCTCACTGAGGGGGTCCAGCTGGCTTCAAGTTATCTTAGATGAATTGATTGAAGACATTCTGCAATCTATGAACCCAGTTTAATGATCTAGGTGATAATACTTGTAATTCTTCTCAGTCAAGGGAATTTGCTGCAGCTGTTGTCTGCAAATCCATGTTCTGATACAGTGAAGTACCAGAAGAGCATTAATCCGCCCTCAGAGTTTATAGTGATGGCTGCATTGTGAAATGGGAAATTTAACATTCACATAGCACTGCCAAGCAGAGACAATTTTTTTGGTGATGTGTTTTTATTTTATTCTATTGCGAGTGTTAAAGAGGTTACATGGAAGAATACATTATTGATAATTCTTAAAATTGCAGACTGTACAGCAGGATGAAACAGCCTACTAAAATATTGCATAAAATGTTTGAGCTGGAAAATGAGATTTGCCTCAGAGCATGAATATACCATTTTTAAAATTCAGAGGTGGAGCAGAGCTCCAGAAATAAAGCCACTGGGCCAGATCTACCCCCTATGACATTCCAACTATCTGGAGTTAGTTTTGCCATTCTGGAGTTTGCTAGTATAAGGGAGACAATAATTTCTGTCTCTTTGAAAAAAATTATAAAGCTTTTATAGACAACATAAATACATGGGAACAGGTGCTAAATTCAGCCATGCTAGCATAAATCAGGAATAACCTCACACTTACATGATGTAAGCTGCTGAAGAATCTGCCTCTGAGACTGAGTCCTTGCCCAGATTCAGAGCGCTTGAAGTGCAAATGAAGGAGTGCTATACACTCCAGGCCTGTGTCAGAGTATCTCCAAGACCTGCAGTTACCTGTATGGGGACCTGTGAAAACAGAGAAATGATAATATTTTCTTGCTTTGGTGGTACATGCCTCTTTTCTGAGCCCTAGGAATGTTAATCCCTTCCCTATGAAACAGATAATGCAACTAGTGCTAGGTAATGCTTCTCGTGTTGAGAATTAAAAATATTTACTAATGAAATATCCTGTAGTGCCTCTGTGAAGCCTCTGTTTGTGACAGGGGATGGCTGGGGTTTGATTTCACTGAAAAAGCAGCAAGTGTTGGATTAATTTATGCTATGCTGATTTCACCCATTTGCTTCTCAGTCACAGGGGCTTCCCTTCCATGCACTGTGGCCAAGGCCAGCTCTGCCAGTGCCCATCTTCCTGAGAAGCTCGACTGCTTTTGATGAGATTTGGTTTGTTTTTTATTTTTTATTTTTCTTTTTTCTGGGAAAAATCCCTTTTTAATATTTGGGGTTTTTTTGTTTTTGTTCTTTTTCAGATGGTTGTGTGGGGTGTCTAGCCCCATCAAGCTCACCCCTGCTCTCATCTGCTGAACCTGACACCAGAGATATCTCAGCTGCCATGGGCAGAGGCCGGTGCTGGGTGAGGAAGGCCCTTCTCCCCACCTTTGTGTAGGGCCAGACCCAGAGGTCAGGGGGGTTTCTGTTTGTGTGTGTGGGCTTGGATCAAGCTGTGCTGGCAAACCCAGGTCTGTTAGTCAGCTTACTGTGTGTTTCAAGCATGAGCCCTTGGGGGTTTGAAAAGTGCTGTAAAGATGCTATAAAATGAGAATCTTCTCCCCTGAGGATTTGGCTGGCTGAAGGAGGTTGTGTGTCCCACAGATAGAAGAAACGGAGCTGTTTTGCTCTGGTCTGCTGCTGTTGTCCCTGGGGAGTGCTGCCCTACCTCTGGGAGGTGCCTTTTCCAGTGGCAAAGCAGGGATGACGGTTCCAAGCTCTTCTGCAGACGGCTGCAAGCTCAGGACATTGAGTGTCAACATCGTTGTGGGTGGGTTGGACCGAATGCCTGTGGATTCACAGGCCCTGTCTGGGTTCCTGGGACCAGCTCCGTGGGAGGATGGGCCCACAGTGAGGGTCCTCAAGCAGCTCTTTCCTGTGGCCCTCCCCTCCAGAAGACGCTGTGGTGGGGGTAGGGATGTCTCTGCACCACGGGCTCTGCTGGCTGGGTACAACACACACGGATTTTCAGGGGATTTGGGGGAGAAGAGGCTCGGATAGGCACTCTGCCATTTCCGAAATTAGCGAGCCATCATTTATACACGCACGCAGTAGAAAATGTCTTTGATGCTAAGCATAGAAAATAACTCTGAGACGAGCTGCACCAAGGGCACGCTCCTGCCTCAGTGGGTTGATCTGCACAGAGCTGAGCCTTGGTGCTGCGTTGGCCATGCTTCAGTGGATGCACATTGGACTCGCCCTGCTGTCGTGGCTGGGAAGGGAGAACGGGGCCAGGGGTCTCTCCCTGTAGCAGGGCTTACATTAAAGTGTGTATGACTAAGGAGGCTTGGTATGGCCACAGAGAACATCTTGTTCCCTATATTTAGCCATAGGCAATGTCAAGTACTATATGTTACACGAGTGCTTTTCTCCAGTCCTGTAGGCCTTGTTTTAGAGGTTGGCTGTGTGAGTCGAAGGGCTTAGTTTTAAAAGAACAGCCTTACAAAAAACATTTGGTTTTTCATCGTTGCCACCCGGAACAGCAATACCCAAATGAGGGGGCTGCCTTGCATGAGACAGAAAGCAAAAGCTCTGCTCTTGCAGCTCTGCAGCATCTCCTGTCAGGGACAGGCCCTGCTGTGGCAGCAGCCCTGGTGCAGCGTTACGTTTTCACCATAGATGCTCTAAAAGGAGAGGTTAATTAGCATGGCTGCCTTTGATCCTCTGCTTGAGAGGGAAGGCAGGGTTTAGTCAGTAACACTAGCCAGCTTCCAAACACTTCACGGATTTTGGCAAGAGGCATCACAGCCACAACATTTGAATATTAGCACTTTATAGCTCCGCCACAGTAACAACTGCTAATTAGGCAGCTCGGACATGGCTGAGGGCTGCCTTGAACCTTGTGTAGTAATTTACACCTATGCACAACTACAGCTCTGATGTGGGGACATTTTACACCCAGTTCACATCTACAGAGATGATTAGCAGCAACGAAGCCAGAAAGCCTGATATTGGATTCCTCTTGCATTCCCCCCCTCTTCTCAGCACTTAATTTTGCTTTCCTGGAACACCCAGAGATAGACTGTGGGAAACCCCTGGGCTGCCAGCTCATCCACTACGGCATCTTTGGAGAACTTGCTGTACTAAATCCCAGGGTGACATTTATTTCAGCAGAGAACAACTGCTTTTAACTAGCCCAGGGAATTCATCCTCCAAATAATCTCCCATAGCTTTATCAAAATCTAGAGACGTGTTTTCTCCCCATGCCAATAGGTTTTGGGGTTGGGTTTGTTTTTTTTTTTTTTTTTGCTTGGCCTAAGCAGCAGTACTAAACTTGAAATGTTTGATGCTTTATACTTGAGTGTTGTTTTCTCCAATTTTCATTGTGCTCTCCCTCTTGTGTACATGGACTTAGAAAACCACTCTCTGGGATTTGCTGCCACCCTCCCCCCCTTCCCCATACCCATTATCACCACTAAGGTGATGAGGTTCTCTGCTGCTCATACAGCCATCTTCAATTAAAATACCAGCACTCTGATACTCTTCTGCAGCTAGGTTGTTCGAGGTGTGATAAATAAGTGGTGAGTGTGGGTCTCCTGCCCCAGAGGTGACGTGAGTCTCTGTTGCTTGCCAAGGTGCTGTCAGTGCTGGAGTGAGCCATCAGCTGAGCCACACATCCAGAAATCTCGTACTGATGGGAGTACTCTCAGCATCACATTTCTAATGAGCATCACGTTAGTGGTGTCTCCAGCTACAGACTTTCTCCTGCTGAAGGCAGATTGACATCTCATGGAAGAGCTCCTCCTCGTCTGCTCTTCTTCCCTAGCTCACAGATAAAATGCTGGGTTTTCTGAAGCTTCTTCCTCAGCTCCATACCAGCCCTTTCCTGGGCTGGGTTACCTCACCAGGAGCAGAAGAAATTTCCCACAGTCCCTGGGGATTGAGACAGTGGCTCCTGGTTTGCAGTGCAAAGGAAGTGTATTCATCAGAATTAGACACTTATGTCTTCTTTTCAAGTAATACAGTTTTCTTTTCTTTCTTTTAAAAGAAAGCAGTTGAGGCATTATATAAACAAATGAAAACCAAAGGTCAGCCTGATGGATATTTCTCTGGGAAAAGTCCAAGATGCTTACCTCATTATTTCTTGGGCTGCTTTAAAATCAGATATGTCTCTCTCTTGTGTTATACTGTCCTTGCTGCTGATGGAAATAGACCTGGATTACATTGGCAGTGATAGGTAGAAGAGAGTGTGTGCGTTTTTGCAGTTTTCCTATTGTTTTTATACTTAATTACTAAGATCCTGAGCTATGTGTGCTTAATTCAAGATGTCTACAAATGGACACAGAACAACGCAGGATTGTGGTTTTCTGCAGGGTTTAGGCTTTAGGTGCTTATCATGGCTTGGGAATTTGGGCTTTTTCCTGGAAGTCTGCATTGAAGTTCTTTGATAAAAAGGAAAGTTAGCAATGAAAGCTTGCAATCAAATAAACAACAAAAAGGCAAAACTGTATTTCACCGTCTGTAATTTGATCTGTAAGAAATGTAAATCACTCATCCAGAAGAGAGATATTTTCAATTAGTCCTCTTTTCTTAAACATGCAAATCCCCTAGCCATGTTTAGCAGCACAGTTTTGCCCTAACTCTGCAGAGAATTCCCAAGCAACCTTTAATAGACGGCCATGCCTTCAGGCTTGTCCACTTATGTTTTCTCTCCTGCCTGGGCACAAGATAGATTATGCTTATTATTATTCATAAGTGCCAGCTATTGAAAGCATAACCACAGGCACGTTTGCAAATGGTGGGCTTGCCCCAGCTGTCCCCGCTCATGCGAAACATTCCTGCTCTCCAACAGACCCCTCCAACCCATTCCCTCAAAACTGAGGTCATTCTCTTGCCAGACATCCTGGCATGGAGAAGGACTTGTGAAATGACCCATGGACTTTAAAGGCAGCTAAAACTGAGGGGACTATTCCCCGTTTTCCTGCCGCAGAAGTTGTTCCTGATGTTTCTTTTGTTGCTTCTCTCTGACCCCTGTGGCTACTGCTGCCTTGTAGGGTGCTGGAGAGATGCTTTAGGCCAGGGTGCCTGGAATCATGAAAGGTAGTGATATGACATGAAATATATGTTCCTCATTAAAAATGGGATTTCTCTGACTAATGCAAGAAACAATAAATAGTACAGAAGAACTGAGAAGTAAATAGGTAAGAGTCTCACATGACTGGATGTTATTTGATCATTCTTAGATACGGGGTAAATATAACTGCTTTACAGACGAAAATTCAAGTAGTTTTAGAATATAGATATTTTCTTATTCTGCTCTTGCATATTAGACCATTTTCCTGAGAATATGAGTGTGTTTGTACAAGGAATGAACACACAGGATACAAGTAATTTTCAGTTTGCCATAAAAATGATTTTCAAAAAAGATATGATTTAGGAATACCATTTAAATAAAAGTCTTGAATGCTAGTGGCTAGAATTAAACATAGCCGTATGTTCCTACAAAAGGTCAACTGTGATTTTAATTACTCTTATGTAAAGTAGCTGATGTTTGAACTGCAGTTATAATTAATACACACGACTTATTGCCACATTATTGCATTTTTGATCATGACAGACTTATTGTGCCTGGACAGTCTGAATGAACATACAAGTGGATGTGAACCTCTTAGGGCTGACGTTCTGTTACACCAGATTTATGATGTTATAACAGCATTAACTCTGGCTGCTCTGCACTGAGATCAGTCTGGGGCAGCAGAGTGGGGCAGCAGAGGTGTGTGTTCAGTGATGGGAAGCAGTGCTGCAGGACAGCAGGATGGATGGCAAGGAGGTGTAGGCAAGGCCTGGGAACAGAGTCGCAATGTCTTCCTTCCGTAGAAAAGTGTCCACGGGGAACAGCAGTCAGGAGAAGTACAAGAGTCTAGAAGACTCTTGAAGAAGGGTTTTTCTTCTCTCTCCGCGGAAAGGCGTGGTGGGAAGTGTTTTCCCTGGCAGTAGATGGAGCTGAGCTCTGTGACAAGAGGTGCAGCTTCTTCTTTCCTCTGCAAAGGGCTCTCATTTTTGGCTTTCAGAGAGCAGTGAAGCCTGAGAAGCTGTTACTGGATCACATGTGCCTAAGCACAGCCCCAGCAGCAGCAGCAGCTGCAGGAGTCCCACTGCCTTTCCTGCCCTGCCCTAGAGCTCATGGGCACAGGTTTGGCTGCAGCCCAGTCCAAGCCTGCCCAAGGCATTGCTGTTCTCTGGGGAAAATCAAAGAGCAGAGGCAGAATAAAAACTTTGTACCCTGATGCACATTTTCAACACCCTTTGTTTTCCAGCTACAGGATGCAGGATGCCAGTTTCTGTCTCTGAGAGGGTCCTGAGCTGGCCTTTATGTTGGCCTATCCCTAGTCCACCCCCAGCACCGACTGGGATCCAGCTAGCAACTCCCAAACGTTGGTCATGATGGGCGTGGGCTTGGAAAAAGGATCCTCACACCACTCTGGAGATCAGACAGGCACCTGGTGGAAAACCCACTGAAGGGTATTAAGGCCTGATAGAAGTGTGTTTCCTCGCATGCTGGGGGTAGCACTGGGTGGGAAGGTTAGCCCAGGGTGGTGGAAACAACGACAACTGAAATACTCCTAACTGGGGAAATCCAGGGCCACAGAGGCTGTCTGGGCTCATGCTAGAGTTGGATATTGCATGCAGGTTTTCAGCATGCCCTATGGGTATTTTTTTTAAACAGATGCAATTAAATGTCCTGGTTTAGGGCAAATTTGGGAGAAAGGAAAAGGTGCCAGGAAAGGAAATGGTGCCCGAGATGCACCTTTAACCCCTAGGTACCTGGGCTCCCTCCTGGAGGGGGTTTTGCCTATACCCCTGGCCTTCAACGAAGGCTGTGGGAAGTACGAGCCTACCTGTTCCTGCAGAGATGTGGGACACCCCAGAACATGCACAGGGCATCTGTGCTGTTGCCTTTGGCAGGGGAGAGAAAACTAGGAAGGAAAGCTCAGTACCTCGGCTTGCTGCTGTGTGTTTGTGTGGTGGAGGTGAGCATAGGAAAAACAAATGTCTCCATTTCAAATGTGCTTGATTTGTTCCTTGTTCCTCTCTCCCCCCTGGGACAGGGGCTGCTTTGCTCTCCTGCTCAGCTGAGTGGTGAAGGGACAGTGGTGCTGCTCTGCTCCCTGGGGAGAAACTTCCTTCATGGGAGAGAATGGGTGTTACTGCTCCTTCTCTGTCACACTTTCCACCAGGGACAGGTTAAAAACTGACAACAGCTCTCCAGAGCTGCCTGGGGAAGTGCCACTGGTCCTCCTTCCTCAGAGGCAGGGGGGACACGTTCAGAGGCTTATACAAACGTCTGGAGAAACCAAATCTTTTGTTCCTAAAACCCTTCCATGGCCCTCTTCAGCCCACGAGATCAGCCCTGGACACAAGCGTCTTGGATGCCTCGATCTGTCTTGGAACATCCTCTGGGTACTTTTAAATTCAAAAACTCCTGGTTCCATGGTCCTGACCCTACTCACAGCCTTGCATTCTCTCTCTATAGTGGTGACCATTCTCTCCTCTCAGACGTCACTGGAAAACATTGCTTATCCTCAGTGCACCTCATCACCTCCCTTCACCATTATTACCCCGTGCTGGAATTGCATTCGTGGCTGCGGGAAGTGCCGGAGCGTGGCTTTCCTGGGAGGCAGGGTGCGGGTTTCTGCTGTGTGGGATAAGGGGCTCCAGCCCCGGCCGGGACGATGGTGGCCTGGTGAGAGCGGCGTGTCCCTCTCCGGGCCGCCGGGCCGGGCCTGCTGACCAGGGTGCCAATTAGTGTCACCGCACGGGCACAGGGACCCCTGTGCGCCCGGCCACGCGGGCCACGGCCCCGCCGCAGCAGCGCAGCTGTCAGGCAGCGATGGCTCTGCCACGGCTGACCCGTGCCCCCTCAGAGCCGCTGATTTAAGGGCTGAAAGACGGAAGGTGCCATTAGCCATTCACAGCAAGGCGTGGCAGCTGAACGGCTCTGGAGCCCGCGGTTGCAGCGTGGGGACCTGGGTTTGTCCTGTTTCTGAGAAATGCTTGGTAAAGACGCAATGCTTTGTCGCCCTCTGTGACACTGTTACCTTACGGTGCTGTGGTTTACAGTATCTTTAGAAGGCTGGATCAGTCTCCATCCATCTCTTACCTTCTGACTTCCAACGGCTGCTCATTGCTACATTTGTCTTTGTGAACAAGAAGAGCGATAATTCTTCACTCAAGTAAAGATAAATATTGTGGAGGTTCACCTGTCGTGTGTGGGTGCATATCATACAGTGTGTAGTGTGAGCAGGCAAACTCTACATGCTTGCAATGCGTAAATGCTTTATATATGTGTGCACAGGTATAATATTGGTGCACCCAGACAAACCCAAGGTTGCATGTATGGTGGGCATGTCTCCACCTCTGTGTAGAAAAGCTGTATTCATATGTCTACAATTGCACAAAAATATTGTCAGGAAAAGCCCAAATCGAGTCACTACAGATAGCATCATGGAAAATTAAAGATGAAGCTGAGAAGAGACAGCATTAATAAACAAGGCTGTTATGTCACCAGTCAGGTAAGATGCCTTATGAAGAGGGAAAAAAGAGCACATGGAAATCTTTAAGTAATATACACAAGCGTCAGAGGCACCCAGCCCAGGAGCACACACATTTAAAGGATGTATATGTGTGCTTGTGTTTGTGTGGGTGTTTTATGCATCTGGAAAGGCTCCCTGAGACAACTGAACACAAAGCCAGCGCATGTTTGTGTTAGGTTGAGATGCTGGCATTAAGATGATTATATGAGTCTATTAGCAGGGTGTTATGGCTCCAATTTCACTTAACATCTGAGTTCACATTAAAATATGCCCTTGGCCTGACAAGGCATTATTAACTTGCATTTAATAAAAATAAAATATTACATTTAAAAAAATTGAAAGCTGACAAATTTGATTTAAATGAATACTGAACTCCAGGCAAATGTGTTGCTTGAACTCTGCCTGCTGTACTGGAACTGACAGGAAGCATTAAAATAATCCTGAGTGGTCAATATGTGATTAAATATCACATGTCAAGCTTAGCAGGAATATTCCTTCCAAAGAAAATTATATTGTTAAAAATAAGTGACAAATTCGAAGCAGCTCCTTTAAATTCATAAAGATGTGTGAAAGAATGGAAGTATGTTTTTAATAAACTGGGATGTCTGCAGGAGACAGAATGTACTGTCTCCTACACAGAGCCATATAGAACACCTACAGGTAACCAGATAAAAACGACTGCACATATTTGAAGCAATAAATTTTCTTTGCATTCACCATAGAACATAAAGAGAAGAGACATCCTACATTTTCACACCATGTTTTCCTCTGAAAGCTTTTGCTGTCATGCTGTTCTGTCTAAAGGGTTTATTTATTTGTATAGAGACTCGAGCATCTATATGTGTACATACATGTCTAGATAAATATACACATGCTAAAGCCATCAAAAGCGATGTTTAGACGGAGAGAATGAAAACTAAGATTTTAAAGGAAATCATTGTAACAGTAATAGTAAAATGCCCCTCTCCGCTCTACCATTAGATGTTTGGGAACACTAATGCATCATGGCTTTTTTCTGTTGCAGATTCCAGCTGGGAGAACATGCTTAAACATGATCAACTTTCATGTGTTTGATGAAAGACAGACATAGATGTCATTGCTTCCACTTGCTTCAACAGGATCAATCCAGGATTACCAGGGTGCAATAAGGGCAGTGTCCAGAAGTCTATTTAGATTAGATATAGCAACAAAATATTGGAATCTACAGCTTCAGATAAATGACTCAATATGCCTAGGTCAAGAGGTTGCCAAAGTCAGGTGAGATTTGAGACCTATTTATCACTGCCTGAGCTGAAATTATGTTTTAAATATTGTCAGAAATGAAAAACTGCTGCCAGATGGTGTCAAATTAATTCATCTCACTGTAGTCAGAAGCTGTCCTTTAGTTCCATCCTGGTGCCTGCTATCCTGCATTAGTGGAGTACCTGTCAGAGAACCTGCTTTTGCTGAGAGGCAGGGGCTCTGCTCAGCCCTTGCTTCCTGCTTGCAAGATGGATGTGTTGCATTTCTGTGGTGTGTGGCTGTAGGAGATCTGTACAGCACATACGGGGCTGAGACATGGCTCTTCTTGGAAAGCAGTGGATGTTGGGTGGTGAGAGATTTGAGGCCTTGTTAGCTCTTACTTGATTGAGAAATCTGCTATTCTACCCACCTGGTCGAGGGAAGTGGGTTTCTTGGTCTGTCAAAGAGGCATATGGGGATGAAGGCTTTGGCCCTGGTGCGTTAGTGCAAAGGGCCTTGAAGCTCTTCCACGCACTGCACAGGGCTGGCACAACCGTCCTGTTCTTTTCGTCTGCTCCCATTTCCACTTCAGGACTGTAAGAAGTGTGCCACCCTGCTTACCCCTGTCATCCCCTGGGCAAAGGTTGGGGATACGTTCTGGTTTACAGCGTTCAAGGGAACACAAAATGACATCCATCAATTTTATGCTTCTTTCTTCCTCACCCATCTGCTCTTCTTCCCGAGCCCTGCCTTCAGCTCAAGCACAGTGCTTGAGCCCTCCAGCAGCAGTGGGGTGAGGGTGTCCCTGGATCAGGATTTCCTCCACTCCGATGTGCATTTATGCTGGCTGCCTCAGATCTCCCTGCAAGCTGGCTCCCCAGTAAACCTGGCCTCCTGGTTCCCGGGTGCCTGAGAACTCTGCTTCCTATGGCTATCACATACTGCTCTGTGGGTTTTGTCAAGGCAGAGAGTTGGGCCTGAGTAAGGGCATAATATGTTTGGAGTGATCACTCGACACCCAGCCACGGAACCTCAGCCTCTCTCAGCCCCAAAAGCTCTGTCTCCAACTCTCTTTTTACTGGTTGTATGAGTAGAGAAAAATACAGGACTTCTCTGAAGTCCACCATTTCTAAAGTGGTTTTTTCTAAGTGCAGAGGCTATGACAAGATGGCATCTTGTGATAGGGGTCAAACCAGAAGAGTGAAGTGATGCTCAGGGCTCTGCTGTGCCCTGTGCGAGGGGTAGTTTGAGCTGGAAACTATTGCAATATCAAGGGCATTGTTGTTTGAGCACAGGAACAAACCAAGGCCCAAGGAAGGTTAATCTTCTCACGGGAAGGTGTTACTGTACCTTCTGGGTTGGCTTATTTCT
>WAAE01015995.1:0-10260 GCA_013400495.1 Nicator chloris
TTCTTTTCTTTTTTCTTTTCTTAACAACTGCTTCACCACAACTAAGTATAAGTTGTTCAAAAATATTTGAGGATGGACTGAGTGGCGATTGAAATCAACACTAGTCAACATCATGGAAGGAAGTAATTTGTTTGCTTGAAAGAATGAAAGATTTAGCTTTTCCAGGCTTGGGTCCTTTTGGGTTATAATTTGTCTTTCTTTTTTTTTTTCTTCCCCTACAGCCATCATTGACCAGGACAAGAGCAGCATTCCTGAGAAATCACAGCACTTGGAGAAGTGGGCTTTCATGTTCAGTGGCTGGAATCAGCCACAGGCATGGTTTTAGGGCATGACAATTTATGACTATTTCTGAAACTGTGGAATGCTATAAAAATAAACAAATCCAAAAAAGAAAAGAAAAGGAAAAAAAAAGCCTAGAAACTGAATTTCACCATTGTAAGAAATAACACTTGAGGCTCTGTTTTCTGTTTTGTGCAAGACTGAGTTTTCCAGAGGTTTCTAAGCTGAGCCGTAGTTGATGGGATATAGGCAGCCGGCTTTGGATATCAGAAGAAGGAACAAATCGTTCTTTTCTTGCTCCTTTTCTGTGCTGGGGTTAGCATTTAGAGTCTCAGTCAATCATTGATTTATTTGGAATTGAGGAAACTGGAAATGAGTGTAAGATCTTAGATTGTTTGAAAATTAGTTAAAGTTCTCTTTTTGAAAAATCCTTTGATTCAGCGTAGAGATTTGACACACTGCTCTTCAGAGTAATTCACATTGGTCTCAGACCTCTCTATTTTGTGCACTATTAGGAAACAAACCTCGACCCCTCTTCCTTTACAGAACTCTGCCTTTCATTCTGAGCAGAGCCGGAATTTTGCTGTCCCCTACATTCCTATGCTGCACAGTCCCAACCTACTGATCTGGCTTCCACCAATGCCGTGTTAGACCCCAAACGCCGTGAATTTAGTGAGTGAAATAGAGCATTTTATGCTGCCCTTCAGGGTGTGAAGTACACACCAAGCTCACTGGGCTCTCATGTGAGCTTGAAGCAGTGCCTCTAGACTGCAGGGGAGCCTAAATTCACTCTTGTGGCTTGAGGAATGCCAACAGGAATGCCAACAGAAAAATGATGTGTAGTTCCGTATTAATTCTCTTTATTACTCTCAGGAGCCAGAGCATCACCTGCTGTGTTTTAGAGCTGACAGCCTCCACCTATCCCAACAGCCACAGGAGTGTATGGATGGTTGAAGACTGATAATTCTTGCCACACTCATTCCTGACACCCATATTGGCCCTTTTTTCCCCATATTTCTGCTCATGGCAGAAACCCTACATACGAAGAAAAAAATAACCCTAAATGAAAAGAGAAAACATCAGGAAAAGCAGTGTGGGGCCAGAGCAGCCATTGCAAGACACTGTCAATGTTGCCTGAGATGGCAAGGAAAGTGGATAAAAGCACATAAAAGCTTCTGTGTTGCCTGGAGTCTCCAGAGAAGTCCTTCACCCCACATATTTCTTTTCACATTTCACCTATTTTTCTGACAAAAAGAATTTGATTCTGCTAGAGAAAAGCTGGAAAATTATCTGTGGGTGGGCCAGGCTCCATCTACCTATATGTAAACCAAAAGTTTAGGATTCCACTAAAATATGCAGGTGTGTGATTTCTCATCTCCACCAGGCTGTGGAGCTGGCCTTAATTCCCATATCCATGGCTTCCAGACAGGTGAAAGAATACTCTCAGTCCCTGGAGGAGCTCACACCTGTGGTGAAAAAAAAAAAAAATAATGGAGACATATCTTGGAAGTTTTTTGTCAGTCCTTAATGGTTAACTGATCTAGGTAAAAGAGGAACTCATTTAACGCTAAAAAAAAAAAAAAAAAAAAAAAAAAAAAAAAAAAAAAAAAAAAAAACCAAAACAAAACAAAAAACCACAAAAACACAAACAAACAAACAAAACTCCACAAAACCAAACAAAACAATCACAAAATAACCCCAACTCAACAAAAACAAGCTCTTTTTACTGGACTGCAGCTGACAATATATTCTGGCTTCATTTTGCAGGGCAGACACAAAGGAAAGGATGCACACTGGGAAGATTGTAGAAGTCCCTCTGGTGAGGAAAAAAAAACCGTGGAAAATATTCTTTCATCAGTGGTTTCAGTGAAAAAACTTTATTTTATGAAGCAGTGGTAAGTGCTCAGCATGTCCTGAGGACATTTAGGGTGTACCTGTGAAGCACACATATAGACAGAATGTTTTGAACGAGGTTAGTTTGGCTGGAGAAACACACATAAAAATGCTGCCCTCCTGGCTGCCACCAAGGCTAGCTGCATTCCTAGAATACACACCTCTGAATAGCAAGGGAGCACAGAAGAAATAGCCAAAATCTCAAGGGAATCATCTTCTAGTTCTGTAACAGAGGTCTGGATTCAGGCCGAGATCTACAGAAGCAGCCACTCCCAGTTCCATCCCTGCTTTTGAAAGAGTTACAGTAATAATGATATCAAAAGCTTTTCCAGGGCTGGGAAGCAAAGCATAAACCTCACCTTGGCCTTTGGGGCCCAGAGGCTCTGTTTGCTCTTGTGGCAGTGCTTGAAAGATGGGATGTAACTGAGCTGTTTGAGATACCCAGGGCTGAGAGAGGGAGTAGTGCAGCACAAAGATAAGAGCGAGAACCTTCACTCCTGCTGTTGAGGAGTCAGTGTTCGAAAAGAGAACAAAGAGAGGAAGAGCTCCAGAAGCAAATAAGAACTGAAGCACTAAAATTTTCCAGCAGAATTTTTTTAAGTTTTGTATATCAGACTTTTCTCTTTGATGGTTGCCCATATATTTTGAAGAAAAGCAGTGGGCCTTAAGTAGTGAGGAAGAAAGCAGGGTTGGAGAGAAAGACAAGAATAAATGTAGTAGTGAAAAGTTTTATAAAGAGTTTTAAGGACATGGGAATTCCAGGGACGGTGGGACATGGATTGACCAGACTTAAATTTGCAGCAGAAGTCTGCCCCAATTGCTGCAATGACAGTCAAGAGTAATGCCAGATGAAAATAAGTATTTGGTGTGATGGCAAAAATGAGATAAAACAGTCAGTTGTGAGTCATTCTTTTATGGGTACAGATGCAAGCACTGAGCATTTTGAGCCTTTTTGCTCAGGTTCTGCACAGACCATCCTGATCAGCCCAGCTGTTCAGTGGGACACCACCATGTGTTATAACAAAGTGGGTAGAAAATCATGGTGCTCCCCTAGAGCTTCATTTATCCCTGTGGTGATGATTCATCTTAATGGGACACAAGTGTAGAAATTCACCCACACAGAATTGCATTTAGAGAATACTACAAATGGATTCATGAAATCTAGCAGGGAAAGCATAAATGAATGAATTCAGTTTGTTCTTGGGTTGGAATGAAGGAAATTCATTCCTTCAAAACAAGCCAACCTCTTGCTGCAATACAAATCCTATTAGAAAAATTAAGGATGAGCTCTCCACAGGGAAAAATCACGAAATTACATGACCCTATGCTGCTGAGACACTACAGCTCTTTGGAACACAGGCTGGGTTCTGGGTTGGTTACCCACTAAATACTCAGGAAGCGATACAGTAGATATGACAAAAAAAAGTGACTTTTGGTTTCCTTTTTGCTGTCTCCTCCCTTCTATGCACGAAGAACCACACACAGCCCACAGAACTTCTATCAACCCTGTTCCTGTAGCATTTTAGCAGTGATAAAAGGTGTTTACTTCAGTTTTTAGGCTTCCCTTCTAGTCTGGTGGCTCTTTAAATGGACAGTTTAATCCACAGAGAAGTTCTGTTGTCTCCATGAAAGTCAAGCTTATAAATATGACGTTTAAAGATGTAATTCCAACAATGCCAAGAGTTTGAAAATTAAAAACTTTGCAAAAAAAAGCACCTCTAACAGAAAGAAAATTTGCCTGGCTGAAATACTCTGTGGTGCCTCTTCAGGAAACCTTTCCTGGAGTTTTTAAAGGGCTCTGTTAGGACAAGTCTATGCAGTTAATTTGGAATATTCCCTTGGAGAGACTGGAACAGTGTGATGTAAACACATCCATGTGCATCCAGCAGTACAGGGAGACCTGATGAAGAAGCTCTGAGTAAATATCTTGGACCCAGTTACTGGTGACAAAAGTTTAGGCTGAGGTTAAGGCCCCCTGAGGGTCTGGTCCTTTCTGTCAAGTCTGCTATTTCCACAAAATTTATTTTCCCAACCATTTTACGGTGTTCAGGAGAAGTATTCAAGAGGGTTTTTGTGTGAGACTTCATATCTAGATCTCTTTCAGTTCTGGCAAATGGTATCATTTATATTGTTTACACATGGGAGGGAAAAGATTTCTGTGCCTGAAAATTCATTTATTTGCTTCCAGTGATGGAAGCCAGCAAATGAAAACAGCACCCCTTTTGCAAACTTTGTGGACTTGTTTTGTTGTGGGTTTCTGTTGAGTTCTTTTTCTATTTTAAAGTGTCACAGCTACAAAAAAGAGCATATTTGCAATGCTCGTAAGTGATACATGGTTACACAAGTCCAGAGTAGAATGAGACACCTGTAGATGTATCAGTCTGAGGCTGTCCTTCACTTCTCAGAAAGGCTTAAAAATAATTGTGAGATGGCTGATCAGAGGTGTTTGGAAAAGCAAAAAGGTTTTAATAAAAACAGAAAATTACAATACAGAAATAAAAGAAAAAGCTAAGCATGGTGCAAGGATATCCTTTGCACCAGCTACAAAACCCTGAAAAGCCCCTAGCACCTTTGTGCTCAACTGTAAGTACACAACAATCAAGGAGGGTTCTTTTGGCAAACTGCCAATAGAATACAACTACAGATTTTGAGATGCATCCTAAAGAGTTAACCAGTGTCTCTGTGCTGGCACTGAGCCAACCACAGTAAGCGAATGGTGTAAGGTTCTGGTGCTTCTCCATAAAAGTCAGGGGAGGCACTGGAACCCCTCTTCCTTATTTGGAAACCTTTGCTTCGGTGTGGAAATGCACTGCTACACATAAACACCTTAACATGAAAATTCAAGGAGAATTAAGAGAAAGAGAAATTATGTCACGTGTCCAAGGCAAGCCACCATGGCCCACGGTATATCAAACACATAAACTTCATAAATCAAAGTTCTTTTTGGTACCAGTATATTACATTACCACTTAGGTCATCAGGCTTCATGAAGCACTGCAGTGGGCTTTATGTTTCTTGACACAAAATTAAAATCTAATGGTGCCAAAAGTGCCTAAAACAACAAGATGCTGAAGCTTCAGGAAAACTTGAGTGATTAGGTAAACAAATGTGTGTGAACAGAATAGAGACCTGACTTACATACAGTTGTATGGGTTGTAGCAGCAACACAGAAGCCAGATAAAATCAGTTTGAACCTTGACCAGTTTCTGAATAAAGTAGAACAGGAACAGAAGTAATGTACTCTTTCGCAATACTGGTCCAAATCACCTCTCAATCTTCTTTTTTATTGGATTACACATATCAGATCTCTTCCAGGTTTTCGTGTAGGCTGTGTCATACACCACAACAGGAGTTTGAAATTGATATTGCTCTGGGATTAGCAGCTTTTCAAACTGTACCTTTTCCAGGCTGTTTGGCCTCTAATCCCGGCTGTGGTCAGATTAAATATTCCATCCCAGCAATATTGAACAACAAAAGTGAGCACTGGGAGAATATCCTAAGTAAGACCCACAGATGACAACCCCAAGACATTTGGGGCAAATATGGTCAAGTAAAACATTTTGACACAGGGGTGGAACATATTGAGGTGAGATATCCCTTCTTTATTCAGAGGGAGGAAGAGTACAGACTGACTTTTTAAAGCCTGTGTGGTCCATCTTATTAATTTTTTTGAGCTGTGTCAGGTTATCCATTGGAGGAGTAACACATCAGATAAGTACACATTATTTGTTTCTGGCGTGCACTCAGCTCCCTTACAAAGCACAACATATAAACTGTTTCCATGTTGGAAGCCCTGGATCACGGAGCAGTGTTATTCATCCTCAAGAAATGAAAATGGTGAGTGGCCAAGGGCTTCCTCTGGGCACTTTGATCTTTTGTCTTTTGTTGGGGGTTAGATTTGTTGGTTTGTTTGTTTTTTTAATGTAGAATTCTTTCCCATGAGTTGCTAGGAAGCTAACTACTGGCTACTTATGAGTACTTGGCCAAAACAAAATAAGTGGCCCAAGTTGGGAGGAGGAGGACAGCACGGGTGTTGGGGGCAGGGAATCACTGGGCTGGGTATTAGCAGTGCGTCTCTGGCCGTCTGGAAGGACAGACAGTGAGGCTGCTTTTGCCTGCTGCGAGAGGAGCCAGTCACCACCGATTCCAGCCTAGGGAAGCCGAGAGTCGTCCACCCTGGTGCCCCGGGACCTTGCGGCTCGTCTCTCCCTCCTGCCGGCCCCGCCTGCTGCCACTGCTCCATTTCATCGGCGCTGATTCTTTCCTTCTGCTACGGCGTGGCCCCGCACCCCATCCTGTTCTGCGGGGACATCTCGCCCTTCCAGCTAACTCCACAGGACTTCTGACGTCATCTCATCCACTAGCCAGGATCTCCCACTGTTCCAACTCTAGTCTTCAGGAAAAGAACACTGAGATCAGACTTCCCTGGGCTCTGTGAGGCAAAGCTTTTGAGGTTCCTGGTTTGTTTTTTTTTGTTAATGCAGTAGTAGTTGTTGTTTGTTTTGTTTTGTTATATATACATATATATCAGTAAAGGACTGCTATTCCTACCCTCAATATCTTTGCCTGAGAGCCCCCTTAATTTTCAAAAATTGCGATAATTCGGAGGGAAGGGGGTTTCATTTGTACATTCCAAGGAGGGCCCTGCTCTCTCCAGCAAACACCTGTCTTTCAAACCAGGACATCTTTGAACAAAAAATTTCAGAAATCCATAAAGTGCACTGGAACCTGTAATTCTGGAGCAAGTCAGTGAATCTTCACACAAAGCAAATATGGACTAAAGAATCAGAAATTAATCACATAATTCCTTTTTCTTGTGTATATTTCCATTTCTTTTAGCCACAGCTTACCGGTGGAAAAGGAACTAAGAGCGGATTCTGAGCAGTAGCAGATATCATAGTTTTTGCTCTTTCTGCTGGGTTTGATGCAAATTTACTGTATGGGAGCTTGCAATCCACAGGTCAGATTAATGCCAAATGAATGAATTTAGCTCCTACAGATGCAGGAAATAACTTGGTTACTTTGAAGCATAGCTTACCCCAAACCCCATCTTAAGTAATAAAGAATTATCTTTTTTTTTTTTTTTTTATGGTCTATAAAATTAATCCCAAATTGCAGAATCTTTATATATAATCTTTTCCTAAATCCTGTGATTTCCATAGGTATTCAAAAAGTTGCTTAGTTAGGTTCTGGAGTGACTTGCATTGAATTCAGAGCTTAAAATCCTCACCTGTCCAGATGAATATGACTGTTGTAGAAGCTGGGGTATGTTCATAATAAGAGCATAGACAAACAGAAGGAGACCAGCTGTGGTTTAACACAAAAATGTAGGCATAGCTGTCCTATCCAGGAGAAAAGGAATTTCTAACTTCCTTCTTATTCCTCTCTTCCTGCAAGAAATTTTTTTGGCAGGAATGTTCCTTGCCTTGCATCAATTGCAGTTTATTATATCTGTCCCTGCTTCATCTGGGCTACATTTTCACCAAAACCTGGCCCCATATGCCAAGGACATGTTTACACCTGCCCAGCAGCCAGCTCCAAGCCACCATAGCCATGCAGTTCTCTGTTATGTTGGGGTCTTAGTTAAGCACAAAACTTTAAAAAATGAGGTTTACTTGTAATTTTCTCTCTAGTTGCTGTCTGACCTCAGCATTTCACCCTGAAGCCAGTGGATGAATTGCAATGTGCTGCATGTGTCTGTCTGTCTTATTGTGTGTCGGTTTACACCCTTATGAGTTCAGGACCCACTGGCCAATTTCAGGCCAACTTGATGAGTAGAGAAGAAAGTCTTGCAGATGCAGAGTACTTAAAATTTTGTGAAGCTGGAGGGAGCGATTAAGTGTGACAAATATTACATCCAAAAGTAAGTAGTTGCACTTCTTAGGTGTCAGAAGAAAATAAAAGTCCAAGAAAACATTTTCCATGTGTAATACAGCTGCACAAAAAGGTCTAGGTACAGCCTGCATGATATTAGACAGTGGGAAATCAGCTGAGGCTTGCAAGCACAGAGAAAGAAAAATTTCATCAGAACTGCTTAGAAGATGTTACCTTACATTGACTTGTTTCAGTTTAATTTTTACTTATGTTTTCCTCCTGTAGGTCCCAGGATGAGATGAGGTGTATATGTCTTGCAAAGGGGGCCAAACAATGATTTCAGCTGTTAATAATGGATCCATGTGTCCTGAACACCTCACAGAAAAATTGTATTTCTGATAGTTTATTGTACTCTTCATGAAACATATAAAACCTCTTCCAATAAAAGCTGTTTGCAAAACCTCTTCCAGTAAAAATTATTTGCAAAACCTCTTTTAACTAACACCTACTTTTTGATACAAGAAATGAATGGTTTTAGTACTCATTTTCTCTCTCATCAGCAGCAGATAAAAAAAAAAAAATCTGTTTGCACACTTCCCATACGCCTGGTTATGCTAGAACACTGGAAGTAATCTTTGCTTCATAAATTGTTTTACAGATCCATTGGGAAAAGCTGATCATTCAGGAGGGAATAATCACTTGAGTAACCAAGTGAGATTGAGAGAAATACTGTATAGGCTGTGAACTGGCTCTCAGGAACTTAAAAAATCTTTCCACTGAGCAACTGTATTTGAAAGAAAGAAAAAAAAAAAGCAGATTGCAATGAGGTTGACTGCACAGTCCCCAGGTTTGGGAGGCTGTAGCAGTGCTGCAACAAATTTTTCTACCAAATTTACTTTCCCTTTTTCCATGCTAAAGCTCAGATGAGAGTGACAGAGCTGAAAATGAAGATGGAATAAATCTGTACTTTATTGCCAGAATATGTGACAGATTAACTCCTTCCATTGTGTCTGTTATGAGGAACATACATTTCTGAAGCAAATTACAAAAAGATACTGTCTGACTGCAGAATTTCTCATTAATGAAGGAAAAGCAAGGCACAGGTTAACAACCACTCATCCATCACTCCTGGGCATGGGGAAGAGAGAGATCAAACAGACAGCTACAAGAAGATAAAAGAGCTACTGAAGCTCAGGTTAGCATTTTGCAGAAAATGTGAACTCTATCATTTTGTGGGCGAGTGCTGTTGTGTGATACAATTCTCTAGTAACACTCTGGGAGTGGAAACAGACTTCTGTAATCTCTGAGAAACACTGAGTTTTTCCTTGTGCTGCTTGTGGTGAGGGGCTTTAAATAGCTGCTTTCCAAGTAAAATCAATAAAGCCAAAGAAGCTGAACACATTAATGCAATTTGCAGTTAATTTCAAACAGCATCTCCCCTTAAAAAATGTAAAAATAAACAGATTCCACCTGTTTCTAGATCAGTCAAAAAAGCACAAGCTAGGCAGTGTAATCTAAACCAGCTGCGTGATAACTCCTCAATCTCTCCATTGGCTGGCTATAAAGACAACATATCTCTTCCTAGCTGGTGATCTCTGTTCAAAGCAGGTGAAATAGAGTGGTGGATGCCCTCATCTAGCTCCTCGTGTGAACTGTCATGAGGTCTAACAAAAGAAAAGAAAATAAAAATAAAATTAATTACTAAATAATAATAAATTATTCACTTACTTGCACTCCCAAAGTACTGGTTTTTACTCAGTATTCATTTTTGTGCCACTGCCGGTTGACAAAGCATCTGACAGGGAAAAAAAATGGCAAAAGAAATTTAAAAAAAATAGGGAAAGTTAGAGAATGGATACCATCTAGTGGTACCAGCAATAAAAGGCTGGGTTTGGTGGCTACTTGGTTTGTCTTCTTTCTGAGGTCCCAGTTTTTTGGCAGAGCCCTGGGGCTTATTCATATTTGTCATTCCCCTTCTTCAGGGATGGTTTTGGAGCTGGCAGCTCTTGAGGAACATGAGGCTGTGCTAGACCAAACCTTTCAGCCCCTAAATTGCAGTTACACATTCATGTCTCAGCCCCTGTCTGGAGGAACTGTAGCTTTTTATACTATTATTGTATAATAGTATAATAAACTATTTACATGTATTATGTAAATCTATAACAATTTTATAAAATATGTATATTTAACAAAATATATAAATAATTTTATATAATAGATGAAATATAAGGGTTAGGTTTGGACGATGGTTTAGGATTCTTGTAGTACAATATA
>WAAE01016005.1:0-29839 GCA_013400495.1 Nicator chloris
AGTTGGGAATGAAGTACTTGGGATAAAACTGTATGAGCCAAGCCTTTGTCTTTAAAGAAAAGATAAATCCTCTTGAAAAACGTGATTTGGAAGATGAGCATTCACTGATGTAGTACAGCAAATATGCATGCAGAGAAGAGGATGATAACAAAGTAGGTTATAAAAAAAGGTGGACAGTTTTCCAAAAGATATGCTCATAGCAGGGGCAGCAGATTCCTATGCCAGTGAGTAATCCTGGATGCACATAGAACAGACTTCAGTCTTACTGGTTCTTGGCAGGTCATCTTCCTCAGTATTTCATCAGGAAAGAAGAAATCATGAATAGCTGCAGTAATGCAATAGTTGCTGATGCAACCTGTGGTTCCATGAACCTGAAACTTTGAATGTTGACAGAGGCTGGAGATGTCTCTGAATGTCTAATCTGTGAGTGTTTTCAAACTCTGTCCTAAGCATCCTATGTCAGTCAGTCCTTCCTAGTGAGAAGACACCAGGTTTCAAAAACTCATGTGCTGAACATTTCCCAGTTTTGACAAGGATTTGGGTTTCTTCAATCACTTACAATTGTTGGGCCTTAGTTTGGCAAAAATAAACTTCCTATGAAAATGGGCACAATTCAAACAGACTGTTAATTCCCCTGCATACTGCTGGCACAAAACCGCACACACCTCAATTTCTGCTCATATAATACCATTTAGATATTATGACCAGTTTGAGACAGTATCGTGAGGACAAAAATTTTGCTAGAAGGAACAAGACTAGGATCCAGAAAAAATCCTGAGAATAATTTAAGACACCTTTTCAGATCAAAATTGACAGGGCTGTTATCATATCTGCAGTTATCCAACATTACCTTCTGCAAGAGTAGCACTAGCTGTATGGCAAATGACTCTGAGAAAGACACATCTCCTGATTTTGAAATTTCTTTTTCCTGGGAAAAAGTTACCTTGAGACGCAAGAGCAATTTCTGCAGCACAGAAAGTATTTGTTTTATGGTTGTCATTACCTGCACCACGACTGTGGCATATAAGAAGTCTTAACTGTTGGGAAATGAAGATTCTATGATGCTAAATGCTATATGTTTATACAAACACACTAAATAACAGGCCAAAACATCCATCTAAAAACAAGTGTTCGAGGTCATCACCTGACTTTATTCAACTTAACATCTGGCTGAATTTTGATCTCCCTGCAGAGCTGACAGCATGCAAGGGTACTCCTGAAACAAAACCATTTATGCAGAGCTACAGAACATAAAAGCATCTATTCCCAAACAGATGATCCTCTGCTCTCACATGCCCGACTCCACTCATAGACAATATCCTCCTGGAATTCATCGCCACCATCTTCCCATCTCCCTCATGCTCTGCTTGCTTCAACAGCTGCTACCAAAGGCAGCTACTTCCGAGCTATGCAAAGCGCACAATTTGTTATTTCTGTTTGTTTGGTTTGTACAGTTTTCTTTGGGTTTGTTTTTTGTTGTTGTTGTTGTTGTTTTTGTTTTGTTTTGTTTTTGTGGAAGGCTACAAGTGGGAGCTTACCTCAATGTGCATATTGCACTACAGCATTTCATCTTCCCCTCCCAGGGATGCATCCAGCCAACACCCAACCACTTCAACATTTGTACTCCAGCTTCACAGCAAGCAACTTCACAGACCATGAGCTCTCTCAGTATTGTCTCCTAGACTGATCCATTAAGGAATTGCACAGTCTGACACATTGCTCAAGTAGCCACTGCATTCATAACTCTAAGTGGGGGAAAAGGAAAAAGCTCCACAAGCTTCAACATATTTGCTTTGCAAGGCCACCATGCTCACACTACTCATGGGCCTCCTTCAGGACTCCCTGCTCTAAATAGAAACAGGGATGACATGCTAAGAGTTAAATCAGCAGAATTTTTGGGGAATAGGTGGTGTTAAATTCTGTTATACATAAAAAATAACTTCTGCCTTGTCTGTACATTAAAATGCAAAGTTTTCCATTAAATGCTTGGCTTACTTATAGAAGATTGCTTATATTTAATCCAGTAAAAGGGAATTATTGACCAGCACACACATGCAGGTTGTGGACTGTACTGGAAGGTATTTCTAGTCCTTGCATGGCTGCCATGTTGCCTTGTATTGTTTAGTCCTTGGTGTGTTTGCCATGATGAGGACACACACTGAAGAACATTGCTGATCCCTTCATCAACTACATTAAACACCAACTAACTTTGTCACCTGAAATGCTGTAAAACCATGTAGCCAAATGTCAAAGAAATCAAAATAAATAGCAACCAGTACTTGGAGCTCATTTTTGCACAAAATTGTGTGCACTTCAGAGTTCTGCCTAGAATTCAGATACACAAATTTCCACTTAATCTGTGTCCAATTCATATTTTGTCACAGATAATATGTGTGCATTTACTAGATCATTCATATGTTTCCAACCCATAAACCTAAGATAAAAAATAATGTATGACCCTCAGCGACACAGAGACTTGCAACTAAGTTGCTGGCATGGCATTAATGGAGAAATAGAGCAACTTTGAATAAGTTTGCTCACAGTGAACTCATTTTTACATAGCTACATTTTTTTCAAAACTAGCTGTGTATTGCACGCTGACCTTTTTTTCATTACAAGTAGGCTTTATGTGAAGGGGAGGAGGCAGAGAAAAGAGCAGAGAAAAACAGAAGCAGATCACAGGTCACTGTTAGAACAGGTTTTATTCTCAGATTTGAACAAAAGTGAGTGTCAGCATCAATTTAAAAGATTAGTTGTATCAGAGGGAGGCCTCAGAAGGCAGTCATTTTCCAGATAACATTCTTCCTATTTGTAAGACATCAAAGGACAAAGTCCAACTTTTGTCTTTCTATTTTCACCTTTACTTTTATTTCCTTTTTAAGCAAAAGCTCTCAGTGACAATGCTGGAACATCAGAAAGATTGAGTCATAATAAAAATCTATATCTATATATGGGAATACATAGTGATAATGTGCAAGGATATGACACTGACTTCATCCTTTAGGGCCTGAATCCCAAGAACATGAATTTCTTTTTATTAATGGGATAAGGAGGAAGAAGGGAAAGCAGCATCAGAAAGCTAATAAGAAAGAAAAAGTCTCAGCTTTATTCAGTAAAATTAATTACATGAACACGTAAATAATGCTACACAAAATGCTCAAATAAGGCAGAAAATGCTGAGCTATAGCAAACATACTTTTGACGAGGATTTTCTTGAGGCAAAAGTGTTCATGCAGAAGAGCATTTCCCTCTTTCACCATTACTGCTGCCTTACAAGGGGCTTTCCAAAAAAATAAAAGGAAGTTTTCTTTGGGTGTCGTGTTCGGGCAATGGTTTCTGCACCAGGAGTTAAAGATCTTCTGTGAGCTGCAAACACTCTGAACTCGGGGCAGGAGCTCCTATCTCATACCCCCAGAGGACTGGCTTTCACCTGACTCTTCACACATCACAGCAACTCTCCAAGGTTAACCTGAGCATCACTTGAAATTTTCTTCTTAAAATAACCAGGTATTCATAATGTATTCCAAACATCAAATATAATTTCCTCCATTAAATATTCATATCAGATAGGTTTTCAGTTGTAAGAAATGAATGCTATTTTAAAGGCCCTAAGTCTGCAGTAACTTATATTAAAGAATATAAACTTTTTTCCAGCTGACTAGTATTTATATTACTCTCAAAGCCTATGACAAATGTATGATGTATCTGACAATCTTAACTTTTTACAGCTATCGAGTTAGAATTAATTTAGAATTACTACAGATTTAATTATATGCTAAGCAGTCAATGCTACAAAGTGACACATTATCTTACTGCAGAGGCAACTTGGGTCCAATTAGAGTTGGATTTTCAATTAGTTTGAGCTTCTTGATGTTTGTGTATGGTTTTTTTCCCCTCCTACTGAACTGAAGCCACGAGTGTGTGACTTGCTTATTTAACGGTATTGTGAGTGCACAAAGTAAGAAAAACCTAAAGAAATAATTGTAATTCAAAAATACCAAAACCACTAGCACATTATGGAGTAAGTAGAAAAGGAGAGAAGCATTCTCAAGCGGGTTCCTTTTACAGAACAAACAAACTACCCAGGCCTTCATACAGGCAGGGGGTATAAATATCTTGAGCTAGGACATTCAGACTTGAGGAGCTTACAGACCCTTGAACCAGAACTATTCAGTTTGCAGCAATTTGAGCTAAGGCATCCTGAACCAAACTTGTAACTTCCACAACACAATACACTCACTTGACAATATATAACTCATGGTACACAGAAGCATAATGAGGCAAACTCTTTGAAGAGATCACAGTCTCTGTATTAAACCTAATCATGTTTCATACTTGTAGTATAGCTTTGAAATATAGTAATGCTTCTTGTAGAAAATTCAGAACAGTTTGGTAAAATATATATTTTTTAATTTCATTAGGAAATTCCTCTTTTCTTAAATAAAGATTAGGCAAAGCAGTACATCCCTCCCATTTTTCCAATGGCCAGGCATTTCCAAAGCAGGCCAGAGAGCCATTAAAGCATTTTCAGATGGGCAGCAGGTATATTGAATAACCTTCTTTGCCACTAAATGCAGCACTGGCAGTAACAGCACTAGCCCTCTACGATTCATAAAGGAGAGGAGAAATCAGAGATTTTTAGGAAGAAGATCTCCTACACTCCCCTCAGGTATATCTTTTATATCTGATTTATAAGGTATTGCTAAAGATGCCAAAGGAAGATAATGAAAATCTTGTTTGGGGTAGAAGTGAACGGCAGCTCAAGTTTGCGAGTGTCCGCTGCTGCCCACGCCAGCCCTGCCCATGGAGAACAACCTTCCTGCATGCAAGCACCCCCTGCTGAGGGAAAAAGGCCTCACTTCAAAGACAAGAGTCAGGGATTTACTGCAATTTATGGGAAAGCCTTGTAGCAAAATGAAAAATAAAATTTGACAGAGAACTACAATGATTTCGTCTGCATTTACCTCCATATTTTATTTCATAATATATTGGATTCACTTGGATGGCTTTGAAGATTTAAATAGCAAAAATTGATAAAGTTTTGCACTGAAAATGGAGAAGGACGTGGAGAAATCCTGCCAGGAAAGTCTATAGGGAAAGCAGAAATTGTGGCAGATGGAAAGGAAATACTGCAAGGTTTAGGTACATGAGGAAGCCGTCTGAGTTTGAAAATCAAGCATATTATTTAGCTAATTCCACATCCTAATTTAGGCAATGAAACAATTAACTAAACTTCAAAGAGCTGGTATCCACACCCATATCATTTGATTTTTTTTTTTTTTTTAATTTTGGCATCTCAGTGAAATAAATATTTATACTCCTTAATGACTATTCTTTCAGTCAGGCTTTAAAAACCAGACAAGCAAAGAGTTGCTGGTTTGCACTTCTAACAACAAAAAGAAATTACTGAAGAAAGAGGAGCTTGATTTATTTTGGGTTTCTTTTTTGCTGTTGTTAGATTGAGGGGGTTTTATGTTCCTTGGTGATAGTGGCGATGCTTTGTTTTGGGCTTTTCTTTAGAAAAGCTTAGCCACGGGACTAGATTTAACCCAAGGAATTAAATGGAACATTTTAAGAGTTGCACAAAGAGTTTTAGAAAGTGACAATTATCCATCCGTGCACATGCACTCCAACACCAAAGCACTTACAGGGCAACACAAGCCTTTTATCATTTTCATGGAGAAGACAGGAGGCAGGGGCAAAAGCTTCTCCTGAACTCTGACAGACAAGGAAGGAGATGAAAATCAATCAGATTTCGGATCATGCAGCTGATGTCTTGCAGCTCTTTTCCATTTTATTCCCATGTCTCAGACGTGGAATGTTACCACTGACTTTCAGTCTCAGGCTTACTTCAAATACAGGCATTGAGGCAGGAAAGGAAACTGCACAGGAGATACTCTGTGCTTGGGGCTGCAAGAACACAGACAACTGTGAGTACATTTTACATTCAAGCTTCCAGGAATCTAGTTTTAATTTTTTTCTTCTGCCTTACTTATATAGCAAAAATGACCCTCTCTGGCAAATCACTCTTAATAAAATGAGAAATACTATATAGAGCTGTTTTGCCTGTACCTGTAGGTTTCTACACCATGAGGCAGGCATTGTTTCCTAAACTTGTTTTTTACTGAGTTAATTAGAATAAAAAAGTTTTCCATTTTTCCTCACCTCTTTGGTGCCAACAAGGACTTTAGGGAACTCCTAGCTGGGTTTTATCAATTAGTTGATCAATCGTTTTTCTATTAGAGATACAAACATTGAAGATATGATTGAAGTACAAGGTTATTTAGTCTTCACACACTCGGTGGCAGCTATAAAACAAAGCAGCCACAAAACAAAGCAGGCAGCAACATGATTAAAGTGATTAAAAAGGGTCAAATAAACCATAAAGAACATTCTTAATTGTATGCATAATAAAGTTATCTTTGCCAGAGCAGTCAGAGCAGCTGAGGTTGCTCTGAGATCTGCCGAGCACTAATGAGCAAGGGAGTAAAGCACAGGACTCAGAGCCAAAATCTGAAGAGGGGCAGGAGATGTATAGAAAATACTGGGGTAAACACGTCCGATTCTAAGGATGCGATTATTCTCAGGACATTGAGTCTGCAGTGTCTTAAGTCTCTGCATTTCAAATTCCAGATTTTATCCCCAATCCTCTTGAGGCTAACAGCAACATACAGATATGTGAGACACTTCTAATTGAAATAGATATTAAAGATATGTACTCAGATACTGGAAACAACCCTGTTGGGAAGTTACAGGAGTACTTGTAAGATGAGCTTTCATGTGCACGTGAGCTACCCTGTGCCCTCTACTTTCATCTATCAGTCCCTGTTCTTACGCTCGTCCCTACTTCCTAAAAAAAAATCTCAAAAGATGTCCTTTGTCTGAGATTTCCTCATCAGCCTCACAAAACCTCCTGCCCACACCCTTTGTCACCACGGCAGCACGCTGAGCCTACCTGAGCTCACTGCACAATAGAGGAGAGGGAAAGAAGAGCCATCAGAGCCCTGTCATAACAGAGCCTGTTCCAGGATGGCCATCTGTCTTGGGTTCACACCAGCATCAGCCACTTCTGGGTGGTTGCTTTCCCTCTGCAGAATTTCCTAAATGTAAATCTAAATCTGTGAGGCTACAGAGCTTTTTGCTGTCCAAACACCAAACACTGCTGACGGCAGGAGTGGGTGCCAGAACAGCACATGGAAGATGCCATAGGTAGCCAATACAGTTTAATAAAACCCAAACCCACACCTCCTCAAACACTGGGGGGCAGGGAGTCATAGTAATACTACTGCAGCTGTAACACAGAAGGGACAGCAAGCAGGAGATGTAGCACGTGGCATTAACAGCTCACACACCACAGGGCCTCAAAGAAAGGTTTTCACTGTACTACTGTGCAAATACCACTGAGTATTGTTAAAAGTATGTCATATTTGTAGATGCTGGCTGCTGGAATTTGCCGATGGCACTGAGGCTCCGTGCTGGCACAGCAGCACAGCTTTCCATGGGCTCTGCATCAGCTGATTTCTTCAGCCCCGCTGAGAAAAGTAAAGGAAGTCCTAGCAAAGACAAATATTTGACTTCAGACATTCACAAAATCAACACATATGAACCTCAAGACCTTCACACACAATCTGTTCCACATATCTGGATGAGAAACACTTTAAAAAAGTATGCTCAACATCAGACTGCAATATTCATGACAATGACTTCACTGTGCTTATCTTAAGCAAATCATCTTCATAAAGCAAATCTCCATTTAAAAACTCAAGCATGTATTTTACAGGAAATTTGAAGAGTCTGAAGAATTATTTCTCCAAAATTTAAAACAATAGCTAGTATTAAAACTGTAAACAAACTAACAGAAAGATTAAGTTTTAAGTTTTAAGAAAATTAAATCGTGTCTTTACAAGCTTCTAAATTCCCAAGAAGTCATCACTACTCAGATGGACAAAAAACAGGCCATGAAAGTATCTTGCTTAAAATGAGATATGGAATTAGCAATGAAAACAGAAAAGAAACTAACATATAAAATACATATGAGAATAAAAGTGAGCATGTGGATGTATAAGGCTGAAGAAAGGTAAGTGAAAGAGCATAAAAAGAGTGGTGGCAGGAAAGATACGGCAGATCTGCTAGAGCTGAGTGGCAAAACTGCAAAAGGTGATGTAAAGTACATAGCGTACAGAGAAGTGCTCTCTTTTCAGTTCCTGTTCTGCATTCAGAATCCAGCAGGAGGGTGCATTCACCTCATGCAAAGTTGTGGATGGAATAGGAAGTCTGCCGTATGCAATAAAGAAGGATCTTAAGCAATATCTGCTAAAATTAAACAATGTTCAAATCAGAAGCCTGGATAACACATACCCCTGAGTGCTAAAAGGGCATGCTGAGGAGCTTCCCTGAATTGCTAATATTATTTTTAAACAAACCTCTGAAAAATGGGGAAATTCCAAAGAAAAAGAACAGTCAAAGGAGACCTAATATTTAAACAAGGATAAAAGAGATGGGCCACAGACCTGTAGAATAGTTATTTAGCATTCAGTAAAAGGAGAGATTAATTTGAAATTTCATCAACAAAGAATTAGAGGCTAAAAATCTAATTAATGTCAATCAGTTAGTTTAATGGAAGGCTGGTCTTGTAAAACAAACCTATTGTCTTTTCATGAAGAGATAACAGGTCTGCTTGACAAAGGCAATTGTATGCTATAGTGCACTTGATTTCTCCATGGCATTTGACTTAGTACAACATGACAACTCAATTAAAAAATGATGATGTGGAATTAACAGAGTGTACCAGTTGGATTCAACTGTAGTATACTCACAGGTCTCAAAACGTTCTTGATACCAACAACTCTTCCTCTAGTGGAACGACAAGGAATTCATTCTTCATCTGATGGTATTTTTATAAAAAATATAAAATGTCCTGTGTTCACAGTGGTAGGTGAGACAGCTTCTCAGGGTTAGGGAAGAAAATGAGGTGCCTGAGAAGTAAAGTGAGTTCCTGCCTACATGGAGAACTTAACAAAATCCATTTTTTTAATAGAACCAAATGCAAGACAACGCAAGGGGAATTCAGAATGGAGTGTTTATGTGCTAAATGGGAAGTCCAGAATTGTACCTGACTTGCCTACTTAAGAAATTTAGTTAAGATGTTTGTCACTGTTTCTAAAATAAGAGCCTATGCTTCCTACAGAATTATAGAAAAGAAATAGACACTTCCAGAGTTGTATGGCTGAAGGTTATCAGTTGGTTATTGCTATGAGAACCATCCACTTTGGTAACTTGGGGAACAGCTTCACTGGAAGTGAGACTGGAAAAAAAAAAAAGCTGAATAAGAAAGAAGAATGAGAACTTCAGGAAAACCTCTTGAAATACTTTCTTAGTGAAAAGCATCCATTACATTCTTAGGAGGAAAAAATAACTATATAAAGCTTAGACAAACAGAAATCATCTCCATTTTATATTATTTGTGAGCCCTCTGGCAGAATACCAGCATAAAATCCACAATTTAACAAATGTGGATATTCTGGAAAATATTAAAAGGAGGGCCACAAAAATTACTCCAGTCTAGAAAACATGATTTATGATCTGAGACTTAAGAAGTGCAATGTACTTGGATCATCAAAGAGAAGGTTATAAGCTGACTTCGTCACCACACAGGTATTTTCACACATAAAAGCTATCTGATAACAGGATGGAAATAGTTAATCGTGCAGACAATGGTACAGATAACTTCCAGCCACTGGATCTCATTAGCAAGTTAAACCTTGAAAGAAGCTTTTGATTACTTTCACAGCCAGGAAAATCAAATTGAAATATTTTACCAGGGGATTCTGCATTGCTTGAAGTCTTTAAAAGAAAATTATGCCATCCTTCTAGAACATATTTCTCTTCTCTTTTTTTTTTTTCCCCCCCTGCAAAAATTCTCTGCAGTAAGCACGCTTTGGACTGAACAGAAAAGATCACGCTTTGACTTTCAGGGGCAGAAAGACTATAAAAGTAGGACTCCAAACCCTTTGCCTGCTCATTTCTCCTCATTCACAGGTTCTTGCCTTCATTCACAGAGTTTCATTTCTCTGCAAAGAGTCAGGTTGAATTCTCTTCTCCATTAAGAAGATGATTTTACTGAAATACCATATTCTAGGGCTTCCAAAATCACCCACTGATGTCAGAAACACCTTCTCCCTTTCATGCAGCTAACTAGACTTACTCCAAAGGCAGAAGAGAAAGAATTCCATTTAGCTTATTCTACTTTATCAGAGATTAAACACAATCAAAACTTAAAACTAGAAAAATGGTGCTATGAACTTTCTTTTCTGATGAACTCATGTAATCATATCTAAGAAATTCCCTGTCATTCCAAGAGTATCACGTATTGGGAGGTTTTGCCACCTCCCCTGAACTCTGGAATAGTCTCCAGAAGGAAAAAAGAGCTTTAATCTGAATAAAGGGGTATTTGAGTTACTTAAAAAACTAATTTCTGTTATTTTTTTCTAAAGAAAAAAAGAACTAAGTTCTCTAGGGGTTCCTTTGGGCCTGAAACCCTGTGAAGGCTTGTATCTTCCACAGTTTTCATGGTGATTGTCAGCATGCCAAGATACAACATGAAAACAGGTAACGAGTAGCCCTGGTGGAGATCACGATTGCACCGAGATTATGACAATTACAGAGAATAAACATCCAGAAAGACAGGATTGCAGTGAGCATGGGATTTGAGAAATACAGTACATGTGTCTGTCAGTGAAACAAGCTGAGTACCCAACCCAGGGAGTCACATTCCCAGAGCCACAATTGACCTAGAAGCCTCATGTTTCCTAAATGCACAAAACCTGTCATCAAGATCCTCTCTGGATGTCTAGAAAAAGCTCCTAGAAAAATCTCTGAGACCATCATGTATGAACCTTATAGCAGAGGTAAAACCAGGATTTATGCCTTAACTAGACTGTCCATCTATTCTGTGTCCCAGAATGGCACAAAGACTGCATTTTGTTCTTACCTGATTAGTCTTCACTATTCAGGGCTAGACACAATCCTGTCATACACCAAAAAAAACCCCTCAATGACAACTCCAGGCAAAGAAAATCTTAGTCATCATATGCAAAGAAATCTTTCAAAAGAAACAACAAAGAAAATTTGTGCCTTGTTTCTAAGACTAATAAACCACCATTATGAGCAAGAGTCACATATACAACAGGTAGCTAAATGCCGTTATTTGGTGGCTTCCAGAACCATCTGCTTACTCAACAGGATGCTAATGCTCTGAATTACAGGGAGATATTCTTCATTACATTTGCACGAAAAAATTATACAGCATCTGTTATTGATGGCCTCCATTATGACTGGATGTCCACAAGTCTTATAGTCCCTCATATGTCCACAGTATCATATCACCCATCTGGCATCTTCTAATATTTTCTCCATGCCACCAAGGTGTGCATAACACAGTCTGAACTATGAAGTAATCCCAGCGTTTTAAACACCAAAAAGTTTCAAAGAAAGGAGGTGGCCTATTGCTAAGTACTTACTCCTGAAAAGCAGATCACCTAAGCTTGAGCACCCTTTAAAAAAAGACATCACAGGGCATAAGGATCCCCAAGAGCCTACTACAGCCTCCCTGGGCTGCAAGGCCCTGCTCCACGTGTCCCTGGGGAACATTGTGTACCAAGGAAAACACTCCCAGCTCCTCCACTTCCTGAAATCATTGCACTAGAATTTAAGTGCAGCCTGCATGTGGCTTTCTTCATTTACACCGGAATACGTCTTTTTTTTCCTCAAGTAAAGAATTTTCTTAGGTTCAAAAAAGCACCAGAATGTTTTCATCTCGGTTAGAAAATGCAGCCCAGCTGCCACGGCCATTCTTCTCTCTCCAAGTGTTTGTATATGCCTCACTCACAGTTTCTTTCAGTCAATAAATGTTGGTATGGCAGAAAAAGACACTTGACTTCCTGATCTGTTTTGTCACCAAAAAACATAAGGTTTCTTGCAAAACTCACTGGGCCTTGATCTAGTCATGTTTTGGGAAAAAAATCAGGTAGGGAAAGGCAGAGACGGAACATGGAGTCGGGCAGCAAAACCTTCCAAAAGCAAATAAAGTCATCTGTGTTGTTACTGTAAAGTGTCTGTAGAGCTGCTAACCAATTGTTGTTGCAAAAAAGATTATTTTTAATATCAAAACTGTTTCTAAGAGAATGTATATTCCCAAGATCGAATCTAATGCAACACCATCTGGATTTGGGTCTAGACAATATCCTTGACATTTTGCAATAATTATCAGCACCACAGTGAACTCCTGCTGACAGGGGCTGTGGAAAGCAAACTGGGCAGGCAAGTTAGGCTGCAAACTTTAGGCTCCTGGGGTCTGTTTCAGGCAGGTTCTGTGTCCATCTCCAGATCATTGTGCCATTGTCTGCAATGGCTTTGATATCTCTCCTGCCACGAGGTGACAGCCTTCTGTGACTGAGGCAGAAGGGAAAGCAAAGCAAACAGCCAATCCACATGAACATTTTGCTAAATAAATAAATAAACAGAACTTGTTGCACATACCATATATCCTTATACTTAGAAGCAACACATGGTGAGAATTTGCAGCTCCCATACATTGCAGATTTTTTAAATCCTATTTAACATGAAGGGAAAAAAGAAAACAAACCAACAAAAACCCCTTAGAATATCCAGATGTTTCTGTAAAGGCCGACATTGTTTCTCATTTCACTGCATATGTTATTCCATCATCCAGAAGTTTTACAACACATTTTGTATTACCTTTTCAGGTCAGCAGTTTTTCATGCTTAGTGGGCTCAGAGCCTTTAGCACCTCTGCAATTTTTTCAGTTTGGCTTTCTCCAAAGATGGGCCACCATCCAAAAACCCAAATTCTACCTCAGGGATACTCTCCCATTCTGCATTTCCAGTCCTTATTTCTGATTCTGTCCCAAGGCAGGCCAAGTAAGAGGAAGAAAAAAAAGTCAAGGTTTAAGTTAAGTATTCAAAAGGCATTCTGAGGTTTCTTTAAAGTTTAATTTAATTTTGCAATTTTCCCAAAGAAAGTTCATTTCAGATTTTTCTTGCAGGACAGGTAATTCACTCGAACACCTGTGAGAGAACAAAAGGACTGAGTCTCAGGAATGAATTCAGAGAGCACCAGAGTCACTAAACTACAAATGAACTCTCTTGCAACACAATTTTGCCACCAGCTCCACCACAATGCACTGGACTATTAATGCCCATGGGACATGACTGCAGGTGTCCTGTCACAATAGGACACGAAATAAATCACACGGACTCTGTGAAGTTCAGAAGGCTAAATTCTCCTTTACTCTTCGAATCTGACTCCTTATATAGTATTTCAGACCAAGCCCAAATGATTGGTGGGCAAAGTTAACACCTCTTTAATCACATTGGTCAAAACAGAGGTCTATCAAGAAGTTCCCTCCTCTAGGAAGGGATGAAAACAAAGATAAACTAGCACAAACAATTCTCTTATTTACAGCAAAATTAATGAGAAAGAATTCAGAAAACTATAAACATCAGAAGGCTAAAAATCAGGGCGACACTGTCCAACTTCCTGACTGGCGTTAGGATCAGCTGTCACATCTGCAGAGCAGGTCACAGGAGGAGGAAGTTCCCAATAAAATCATCCTGCTCTTTCAAACAGCACTGACCTTTCCATCTTCAGCTCCTACAGGAGACATGAAAGATGCCCAGGCTTCTCCATAACCAGCTGTGTGTGTTGTGCCAGTGACATTACATCAGATAGACAATAGAACCCTTCTGCTTTTACCATGTGCCCAACTCCAACCCACGCCTTCAATGGTCATTCTGTCAGAGCAGGAAGAAACAAATGCATGGGCAATCTCTAATGATTAGTGCAATCTACTTGTCCATTTCCTACTATTATGAGATCAAACAGAAATCTCAGCCTGTATGCATTACAGTCTCATTAAGCCTTAAAGCCAGAATGGAACAAACCATTGCTCACAAATTCATTTACTCTTGAAATTCAAGCCAGTCAGTCAGGACAGGAAGGACAAGAAAATAACAGCCTTTTGTAGTGAGTAAATTACAGACAAATGGGTTTACAGGGCAGATGATCTCAGTTTTTAAATCTAGACTCAACTAAAACAATTCCAGTAGAAAAAGGGGTTTCATATTTTCCTTTAATGCGTGGAGCATACATTTGCTGATGTACACAAATAAACTGCAATGCATTATTATAAGGTTAGAATAAATAAGTCCACAGCCTCCCCAAGCCCTCCTCTGCCTACAAACCAAGTAAACAGAAAGATGCCATTTAGGAAAGAATGCAAACTGAGCAAGTAACTGCATTTAATAATTACACAGATCAGTAGGAAACAGCCTTCTAAATCCTGTTCTCTTTTGCAATGTGGAATAGCCTACTCCCATTTGGATTTTGTTAAGCAGACTGTATAAAACCTAATATTAAATTTATTAGTATAAGAATGTTTAGACAGTTTTGCAAGCTTGGACCAGTCTCAGGAGAGCTGATCATCATCCACGACAAACATAAAAAATAGCCAATATTTCCACCACAAGCATTGCTTTCTTAAATCAAAAGAGGCAAAAGATGCAAACTATTACAAAGTGCCTCTAGTGAATGAATACTATTCCATTCCACCTCTTCTCATTCAGCACTGGGAAGTAAGAATATTCAAATACCACTGCACAGGATCAGTAACAAACAATGAGAAGTTAAAATCTCTTCTGAGGCATCATTTTTTAATTAATAACATATATTGTATTCATACATGATGTTCAATTAAGTACAAACATGGTACTTTGTCTTTAAATAAATAATTAATTTTAAACTTATTTTTTGTTCTATGAATAGAAAAAGACCTTGCAAATAATATATGCACATAAAATCTGTTTTAAAGTAATATTAGCTGGTAAAGGATATTTATTAAAACTGGCATATGCTGTTTTAATTTGACTTTTTTTAACATTTGGAAGAATTCACCTTTATAAATATGCACTTTAACTGTAAATGGGAATACAGCTAAAAATACTAGGGTTTATAATTTTACTGGGTTCTGCATTTAGGACTGCATGTGGTATTTGCATGCAACTCACCAGCTGTCACAGGGAAGTGCTCTGTTCTCAACCTGGAACATCACACTTGCCAGATGAATGAAGGAAAACAAGATTCTGCCCCAGATCTGCTGGAAAAAAAACCCCTCCCCATGTGATCCTAACAGTTTTCAGGGACGCCAACAGCATGAATTCAACTGCTTCTTCTCAGTCTAGGGATTTTTTTGCATGTTTTAAAACACATGTATTTGTGAATTCATACTTGTATTCTAAAAATGCAGCTTTACCTCGCCACTCAATCATTTCAGTTGTTACACAGCTTCAGTTACATTCTTTGGGTTAGTATAGATGCTGCTTTTCCATCTTTAAAATGGTTTGAGAAAAGACAGTTTAAACTCACTGTAGGATTTGCTTTGCTCCTAAGTGCTCTATATTGATTTCCCTAAAATCCCTCATGTTCTTGTTTTGTTGTTTGGTTTCTTTCCTTCTGATGCTACACAGGGATCTTGAATCATTTTTCAATCAGCTTCCTATAGCATGAACCAAAAATAACTGGAGGGGAACTCCACCTGCCCATGCTGAGTATGAAAAGCTCTGACACCCTGCGTGGTGGAGGAGGCCTCCCATGGACACCGCCTTCCCACAGAAGCACGTGGTGCCACCACCCATGGGAGCCCTCGTGGCTTAAAGCTCCCAAGCGCTGTCCCTGTCTGTGTGACAGCCCCGCTGTCGCCCTGCTTTTCCAGCTTTCTGATGTTTACTTTTAGGAAATGATTTTCTCACGCACACTTTCTGTAAACTGTAGATTGTTTACATTCTTTCATGGGGGAGGAGTTCTCTTGATAGACACCTGTCTTGACCAGTGTGATTGGAGAGGTGTTGACCTTGCTTACCAAACACAGTGGTCTGCTTACTATACTATATATATGGAGTCAGTGATGTAATAAAGTAGTCCTCTTACTCAAACCCATGTCAGAGTTCGTGTAGTGCATTTAGTGTAGCAGCACGACACCCTGCACCAGCACAGGCTGCAAGGCCTCTCTGGGGACAGGGAGGAGGATGGCAGCAGGTAAAGCAGCCTGGAGCACGAGCTGCAGCCGGATTGCAGGTGTCCTCCTACAGCCCTGCTGCCAAAGGGCCCATGGGAATAGGAAATGCCCCCACCAGAGCTCAGCACACCTTGATGGCCCCGCTGTGGGGCTTTACGGAGAGAAGGGAACCCTGGTCTAGAACAGACAGGATACAGGTGTAGCCATGAGAATTACTCTGTTTTTCATACCGTGCAATCTTACGAGAAATCTGAGTACCATCCTGAGACTTCAGGCAATTTTTTTTTTTCCTTTAAGTGGACTTTCTTTTCAGACAGATAATCACCAAAAAAATCCCGGCTTTCTTTTTTTCCTTTATTTAAAGCAATGCAAAAGAAATTTTCTGTTATTGTTAAAGTAGAAAAAACCTTAAAAATAATAGCCCTAAAGACAAAAAATGCTGGAAGACAAGTAATTCAAAGTTTATTAACTCAAGCCTATTTCTGAATTCTGAATGCACAGGATTGACATTGCCTAAAGTCCTCAATGACCCCAAGTATTTAGGTCATGTTCTATTCTTGCATGCAAATATAATTAATTAAAAAAATATATACTTCGCTAGTAAGTCAGAAGATTTCACTTATTTCTAATGCCACTTGAATTATTATTCCCCACTCTTGAAATGTGATTCTCAATCTAATCCTCATGTTGATTCCAATAACTGGTCTTTCTAAATAGTCCAGACTTCCATTAACAAAAGTTATGAGAATGCCATATTGCATATGATGAAGTAATTTTACATATTTATGATGTTAAAGTTACATGAGTAAAAGTGGAATCTGAGAATTCATTGATAACTAATACAATATGCAGTGCTCTGCTTCCAAGAAAATTTGCATTATGACCTGACATTGCTTGGTGTACACATGCAATTCTGGTACCTCATAAGGCAATGGGAAGCACTCATCAAAATTTGCTATTTAATAGCATGGAATACTGGTTCCCACTGATGATTAATATCCAAATTTTCATCAAATCTGAGTGCCTGATTAAATTCACTATTTTTTTCTGATCCTCTAGAGAGAGGAGATCCAAAAGCAAAGTCTGAATCTAGATTTGCTCCATTTCCTTCCTCAAGTCCCATCTCTGGGAAATATTACTGAGGAAAGTACAAATAGACTGCAAGCGACCAGAAAAGTCTCTGCAAAGGAAGAACTACCTGTATTAATTCACATGCTCCCACCGTAAATTTATCAGTAAATTTATCAACACATATATTTAGCTAAACAAGATATCCATGCAATTTTATAATAAAAAATAATAGCCAAGTGAAAAATAAACAAAGCAGATAGTGGAATTCTGGATTCTGTGTGTCAAAACAGGTGTTAGAAGTTCTTTAACGGAATGACAGTGGAGAACATTGCAAATGCGGACTTGAAACGAAAAATCTTCAAAGAATCATACATGGACACACACAAAGAAATTGTGCAGGCCCTGCACATGACTTCTTTAGTTTTAAAGGCAGTTTAGCTAATAGCAAGAGATTTTATATTTTCCAGGGAGACTTTAAAAGTAATTATTGTCTGTGTGTTCTTCGTCCATAACTCTTTAGTGGCAGCCAGCAGAATTTCATTTTCTTCCCTTATTTCAGTAATAAATTTCTTTTGCCCCGACACAAAAGCAGTGTTCAAGTCTAAGAAAGAGAAGACTTAACCAAGGCAAAACCCCAGAATTTTTAGAAGTTGTCAAATCTGACAGGAGTGGAGTACTTTTATAGTTCCTTAATTAATTTTTAAATTGTACATACATAAACACCAATGAGTATTTATATTTTTACGATAACTTTTCTCAATTATGAACCTGCTATTCACTTCTTACTGTAACAACTTTTTATGCAATAAGAACTTTACACGTCACTCTATAAAGGACATAAAGCCAGAATATATCAAGTTCTGAATACACAGCAAGTTAATCTATGGAGCATAAAAGTTCAACTTCCTAAAGCAAAGCATTTTTCTTTCCATCCAATACTGTATTGCCAAGGGTAGGAAACATTTCATTCTGCTTACAGCTTGCACCCTGAGTTCCTGGGTCACTTCTGACTGGCAGTGCCAGATACCTAGGTTACTGCATGGCTTGGGACAAGAGATACTCTTGGAAAAATACTATGGAAAGAAGGAGGCAGAAATAATCTCCTCTGTTGTAGCAGGAAAGGGGAAACGGATGATTCCCTGGGGTTTCTTTCAGTGTGAGAACATTCTGCTGCTTTAAAACACTTGAGAAATCAGTATTACTCTGCAGATTAGACTCACATGAAAGTTAGTAAATGGCAATATGCCAGAGCACTCAGCTAAGTGCTCCTGTCAACGAGGGGACCCCCCAATACTCAGGAAAAATCTTAAACTACAGGAATCCGAAGACTAACAGCTTGCACCCTCCACTCTGGGATCTCAATTTTATGTCCTTTAACTTCTCAGCCCTAATCCCTAAGTGCAGTAAGTACAAAAACACCAACACCCCCCTTTACACCATGCCCAGATGAACCCTTAGAAAACAGAAATTAAAGTAAAACTCATCAGAGCTGATGGAGGTAGACACATCTTCAAAGGTATGGACTCAATTGGCTTATAAGATTGGCTTATTTTAGTTGGTGGGCAAATGCTGGAAGAGCAGATGGCCTTATTAATACCTGTGTATCTCATCTGTGTGCAAAATCCCACAACTAAAAACAAGAAAAAACAAATTATTATTCCTAGATACTGTCAGTGTTAATTTTCACCCAGGTATTCCTAAATCCCACCCATCACTTTTCAACAAGGTAGAAGTATTAAACCATCTAATTTGGCACTAGTGCAACATATGTCTTCTTACAGACTGTGGGTAAGATTAAATACTCCAGCAAGATCCAGGAAAACAACATGAATGGCTTGAAAAAGTTAGTTAGACTCAAAAGCTACGGACACAATTAGCACAAATTGTCAATCACACACTAGGGGGTAGTGCTTCAACAGGCAACAGCCACAGAGGCTGCACCCTCCCTCTGCTAAAGATGGACCTTCCCACAGCACGGAGCTGAGAAAGGCTCCTACATCACCTTCACTGACCCCTTCTGAAGATAAAAGGTGGCCCTTACTTCCCAACACTATGATTCATATTTCAAAAGCACAAGATGTTTCTTAAACATCCTTTAGATACCATAAGATATTTCTAAAACACGGTAAGAAGGAGTTCCCAGCTATAATCTATCTTCTTCAAAATAACAGTAAGGTATATGTGTGTATGAAATTAATAAATTCTGGAGTGCCCCATGAAAATGCAAGTCTGACTTGCACTTCCATATTATTTCCCTCATCACTTCATATATGCACTTACATGGCCAGTTTAAAACCAGCCTGCCTTCACCTAATGTGTTGATGAAATTTTGCCATTGTCTGAAAAAAAAACCAAAAAAACCGTCCCAAAATCCAGTTTCACTCAAATGTTTGGAGCCAAGTTCTGAAATTCTTGTTTAGGGCACTGTTGTAACTAAGGTGGAAAGATGCAAACATCCAATGGTTCTTACATGAGTACACTTCAGTGGTTTGATCCCTCTCATAAACACTTTATAAGGGTTATCTTTACTACAAGGAGAAGAAACAGTACCAAAAGAAGTAATTGTTAAAACATGTGCATGTATAAGGTAAATACCCAGCCCCACAGATGTGTCAGCAATAAACCCTCAGCACAGTTTGCACAGCTGCTGATGGTGAAATTGCCCAACGCAAAGATCACAGGACCACAATCTCCAGTAGTCACTTCCAGCCAGCACACCTGTGATTCTATGATCCTGCTTCTACAGCTCACTTACCCCTCCCTGTGAGCTTTAAACTGTGGGTAATTAAACCTCAGAGACTAGACCACAAACAAACAAACCTGTTTCTACTGCCTACAAAGGGAATTCAGATTCATCTGACGTAAAACTTGCATGCCATGCCATCTCCCCTTAAACCACCTGCATTGGGCCAGGAGGACACCTTTAGCTCAGCTTCATCCTGGCCCCTGCTGCCTCCACTGTGCTCCTTGGCACGTGGACACAGAAGTCTCTCTCTCATCTGGTAGCAGGTCCAGGTCCCCAAGATTCGCAAGCTAAAAATGAACACTGACAGTTTCAAACATGCTTCTTCAAGGACACAGTTCTTTCCAAGGAAAGGCAGCAATAAGACAAATTTGAGAATTGTACATGGTCTGGTATTGAACAAAGAAATTCAGAAATGTCACTCCTCTATATACATCAGTTCTGCAAGTTAGCCAGGTAACACAGTTATCCTCTGCTGACTTCTCATGCTTGGAGCTCAGGCTTCATTCTAATCACTGTTTCCAAAGGTGGGAATCCTACCTCAGGCCTGCTCAGCCAAGGTGACATCAGATTCCATGCAAGTGGGCAATTCCAGATGCAATCCTGATTTGGGCTAGATGTTCCCCTTTAGAAGGGTTTCCAAAAAGCACCTGGTATATTGTACATGAAATACAGCGAACCTCTTTTTGACCACCAAAGCTCTATATCTTAACTTGAAACAAATCCAAGACAAAGGAAAAAAATCTCCAATGTTATCACCCCTGCTGGAAGGACCGAGAGAGATACGGGTCATTTGTTCAAATAATCTCATCTTGAAGAATGGCTTAAGAGGTCAAAAGCCTGAGGGGTATTGCAAGAATGAATTTGACTTTTCAGGGAAGACATCAAGTGCAGACATTTCTGTGGCAGACACACCAGCATATCCTTTCAGATCCCTTTGAGTATATTTTTCACTTTTTGGACTTGAAATTTTGAAGCAATACAGCAAGCTCTCATTTTTAAATTAAGTTTCCTGTAGGCAAGGCTGAAGAAGGAATATGAGTCAGTGTCTCTGAAGTGGGAGCCAGCACAAAACCCCCCTAATAGGCCCATTGACCTAACATTCATAGACTTTACCTTTCCTAAAGTATTTTCCACTAGTCCAGGCAGCAACAAATAACAGGTTTTGATGTTCTTACTCATGGTGCATTATCAGGGAATATACAGTCAACTTCTCTTTGAAAAGGTTGACTGCTATCACTCTTCAAAGTTCATTTATGTATTATGCTCTCCTGCCTGCAGTGCCAGAGTATGTACTGCATATTCTAATAGGACAAAATGGAAGTGTTGCACAGCTGCTAATGGTTATTCAGACTCTATTTGGGCTGATTTTTTAAAGATATAAATGTTCTCTTAATTGAAGGTGTGTTTGTGAGAGAAAATAATTGTCATAAAGGCAAAACTGTCTCCTCTCAAAGGAAAGAAACTCAAGTGGAGTAATAGGAGGCATATCAGACACCATATGTGGGAGACTTCATGAAAAGTGCAATTCCTTCTGGTACGAGATTCATATTCTTGCCAGCCACACTTTACAAACTACCAAAGATTGGAGAAAGGAACTCTAATGATAAACAGCTCTTAAGAAATGCATAGCTGATCAGGTTTACACCAATTCCTTCCCATATCCTGCTGCTTTTGGAAAATCTTCTCCTAGGCAATACATTGAAAACTAAGTATCAGTGATTTCAAATCCAAACACTTTACAGAAGTTTCATGTAATAAGGAAATGTTTTCTAGTAATACTGAACTATTAATGATGCATGCTGCATACCATTACATAATGCTAGGTATATTGTCTGCCACTCTAGAAGAGGAGGTACAACAAGCAAAGCACAAGGCTTATTTTGAATTTACACCTACAAGAATAAGCTTTTAATTTGGGTATTAGTTTGCAAGCTTGGATTATACCTCAAGTGTTTTTCAAAATGCTAAAACACTCATACTGTTTTGACTTATTTTTTAATTTAGCTCTCCAGTAAAAAAAAAAAAAATTAATTACATTCTGTCCTCAGCTGTGTGGTTAATATATGTTGCTTGCATTTGAAACCCACAGGACTCTCAGTGCTTTCAAATCAATGAATTCAGAAAGGATTAAGTCACACTGTTTTTCCCATCAAAAAGTCACTATGATATCCAGATGCAAAACTATGACTCTAAACACAGACATGAGAAGATGTTGACAGTAATTGCTTTTGTATCACTTTGGTTTTCTTTCTATTGAAATGTACAGCTCAGAAATTCATGCCTCTCTCGGCCTCTCTACGTAACCACATGCACACACACACATCCAAAAAAACACATTTAAATAAATGGATAAATCACTATCAAGATATATAAAGGTAATCATATTCTGAGGGAATAAGAAAAGATAGAAGGAGTTTTTGGTTGGTTGGGCGTTTTTGTTTGAGTTTTTTTTTTCTTTCCCTATCCATGAAAACAATAGCAGGGAAACAAGAAGAATATAACATTATACTGAAGGTCCAAATGTTAAACTTCAGGAACACACTTGCAATATACACACACAAATTAAAAATATGTAAATATGCACCTTTTAATGATCAGACTTCAAAGTTACAGATCAGGACTTCATTCATTACTATTTTAGTAACCCCGCCAAGAAAACTTGCCAGCTGATAGAGCTCACCTCTACCCTTCCTAAGGTTTCCAGTTTGCTTCAGGAAAGCCTTGAATGTGCACCTCCATTATTGGGAGACAGAAGAAATCCCTTTGCCCTGAAGGTTCTCAGCGTGCCACTCAGAGTATTTTATGTAGTAAAGTCTCAAAAGTAAAATACATTTCCTCCTCCAAGCACAATCCAACTGATGAAGTGTAGCAACAGTGAGAGAGTACTTAAATGACCAACAGTTTAGAAATTAAAACTTCCCTCTGCTCTGTACAGAACAGAATATATTTACTAGAACTACTTAGGTAATAGATTTCTTCAGACGGAATTAACATTTTAATTAGCAATTAAGTCATTTTACACCCTAAGGATAATGAGGAAATTATCAAACACATTGTCAGAAACTAAACACAAAGTTTGTAAAATGTACAGTTTATATAATTAATTGATTTACACAAGGTTGCATTTTAGAACAAATCATGGTGCTTTCTCCAAGTAAAGATGTGTATTTAATCATATTCTCAGTAGTACAAATATACTGATCTGCCTGTATCAGTCAAGTTATATTCCACAGTAATATCTTATGCAATTAATCAATGTAATTATATCCCTGCCATGAAAATATAAAAGATTATTTAAATCATCCAAGGGACAGGTGTAATTTTTCATCTCTTGCTGATTAAATCTCATTTTCCAGTAAGGGTTAAAGTGTATGTTACGCCACCTTCCTACTTATATTTTCCAAGGTGTTAATTCTTTTTTCCCAAATTAGTTCAGATGTCCCTGCTGCCAATCTGTTCAACCAGCAAATGAAGGTGCCACACTAAGCTGTTTCTTTACATAAGAAAAGAGGATCTCCCTGCCCGTCTCCTAACCAAGCCAGCCAGGAATTAGTTGAGGAGCACTGTAGTCTCCATTTCTTTTGGATACTTCTTCTCGGAAGGAAAAGTCTAGCAGCTCACTGAACAAGGCAGGGAGTGATGGCAGCAGCATCCCTATCCCATCAAAAAATCTAAAACTATGGTTATCACCACCTACCTAGGAAGACCTCTGAGCATACAGTATACAAGCAGCAATCTTTCCCTACTCCAGAATTGTCCTGAATGGACTGATGATGGGAGTGAACCAGACACGAGCATAATCTGAACGGTGTTTGGAAAAGATCCATTTCATCTGCTCCTGTTTTCCTCACTCTGTGACTCAGTCATTCTCCTACTGTATTCCTCCCACCTTCATTACTGGCTCTTGCTCAACAAGGCACCAAGCTGAACTTCACCAATCCCACCTACCCAGAACTGTTTGTGTTGTATTTTTGTTCCTTCTTTTTCCCTAAATGTATCTTAGATCCAAAACAAGAGAATTGGAGAGAGCTGGTTCCTACTGACTCCTCCTCCTTTCCCGATGGGACTCTTATGATCCAGATTTATCCCACTTAATATTCACCTTACAGAAATTAGTGGACAGACAAAGGCAACTGCGATGGTCAGGTCACCACCCCTATCTTCCCAATCATCCTCTGGAGACCTATACTCATCTCCATTAGCAACACATATGTCCTCAGGCAACTACCTACTTAATTTAGGCATTTAAGTTAATAGGACTATCTGGGGCTCACAGTCACTTGATGAATTTAGAAGAGATATTCCTTTAAAAAATAAAACCTACAGGGAAAAGAGGGAAATGGAGTTAGTTACAATTCTGCTCATTAAAACTTAAGTATCTGGATTTTCCTTGTTTTCCTCTTTGTTTCTAGTAGCACTGCTAAATATTTTAGATAGTTTCTGCTTGGCAGAACAAATGGATTCAAGCCCTTACTAATAAGTTCCTCAACTCCAAATTATGCATGACTGTAAGAAAAGTAGCAAAAAGAGCAATTTAAAATTTATAACCTCCTTAATATTGTGTACAGGCTTGACAAAAATACACAGACAAACCTAAAAAGCATTTAAGTAACTGCAGTCCACTTGCCAAACACAGTAAAGGCACTTCCAGGGAATGATTATTTCTGTTTAGCTTCAGCTGTCTGTAGTTTGTGGGGCTTTTCTGACACAGGCTAGGAGGAATTCAGCCAGAAATCTGAAACCTGTTACATTTAGGAACACATTTATGTGTAGTAACTAGGTGACTGATGACTTCATAACTTCATAGAAATATCTAAACATATTTAAAATTTGGGAAAACAGCTGAATGGGTATTTTTATTTCCTGTTCAATTTGCACACTACAGGAAAAAAAATGAAAAAAGAAACAGAAACAGACAGTTGCTCTCCAAGAGATCCTATACATTTCTTAAGTCTCCTAAAATACCACATATATAAAATCTTGCATATTATTGCAGAGATATGTTATTGCATAGTATTGTAGGAGCTATCTAATGTCTTTCTATAGATTTAAGGAAATGCAATCAAAAGCAAATCTTTGAAACTAAGATGGATGACAACAGCAGCTTTGGGTGGCTGAGATCCTGCAACTGCTGAAAGTTGATCGTGTCCAAGTAATACCAAGGCAGGATTTCTGCTCCCTCTCCAGGGAATGCCAGTATTCCCTGGCTGCCAGGGCACAATAGTGAGCGTACAAGAAGGAACTGAAAACAGTTTAAAATGCCTGTTCAAATCCTACTTCCCTGCATACTCCCCAAAATACAGAGTCAGACTTTGCTAGAAAGTCTGATTTTTCACTCCACACTTCTAATTGACATAGAAACCACAAATTAATAATAAATAGAAGAATACAGTCCCCACAGCACAACAGAAAAAGCACTGAGAAAATTATTCCTATGATTACACGTTAAAAAGGTCAAATATGCCAGAAACAGGAAGGAAAACAAATTTTATTTTAAATTGCTACTCTTTCCTCTTCATTGGAAAATTAAAGCATCTTAGTATCCCCCAATCAAACCAATGGCAAAAGTTCATTATGAAATCCAGGTAGATCCTAACTTGTAAAGCTTTTCTACATTCAATTTTTTTGTCAATGCACGTAAAATACATATCCATGAGAAGGGGAAAAAAAGTCATAATACAGAGCTAGAAATTTAAACTAGGAATTTAACATGTGCCTTCCTTAAGGGGCACTTTCCCCTCTACATTTAACTGAGTTTGCTGTTTTCCAGTTTTAAATACACATGCCTCACAGCAATATTGCAAGTATTTAGATTCACTTGGTTTTAATCTGGAACAAGCATTAGAGCCTCTAACCTGACCTGCTGCATAACACTGGCCAGAACATTTTGCTCAAGTACAGCCATGTGAGAGGACAGCAACTCATCTGACCAATGCACATCTTTCTAGAAGCCACCCAGTCTTAGAAGAATCTATCACTTACTCTGATTTTTTTTTTAGTAAACAGTTATGCTTCTAATTATAAAAGTGTGCTTGAATTCTAATTTGAATTTGTCTTGCTTCAATTCCCAGCCATTGCTTTTATTCATGCCTTTTTCTTCTCAGAGTTTAGAGCTCTCCAGCACTAGCTGTTTCCTCTGCTAGAGAGGACAGTGGGTTTCTCCTCAATGGGCTACATGCATGCCTAGAGAAACACATAAATACAGAGTATCACACCGCCATTACCTGAGAGCAACACCTCTACAAAGTCCAAAAATGTGCATGTAGCAGTAGACATGTGTCCAGGATAACAGCGTTAAGTCCTCTCTTTTTATAAAGACTGCTTTGCTAATAACAAAAGATAATGATTTTATTGAGCACCTTATCAAAGAAACAGCACTGACATAAATTTCATCATTCCAGCACTATGAGCTACTTGATGCCCACTTCCTTCTCCCTACCACACCTAGCCATAGCTCCAGGTTTGAGCTCCGGGATGAAGGCTCCACTGCAAAGATACACCCCTAAATACACACAGTCAAGTTGGCATACACAGGCTGACAAAGTAATGATGACAGAAGCATTAATTGTTTTACAGGGCATGCAGCATTTATTTGCATGCTGGTTTTTTCTGCAAAGAAAAAGTATTAAATACTCCCCTAGGAGTTTCTCCCACATCTCTTTTTCTTTTTTACGAGTCTTCCCCTCCTACTATCTGCTCCTCTTAGACACAGAATAGACCAGATGAAAGAAATACAGGGACAAAGGAACAAGGCTTCCTCCTTTTCATTTCTTGACAGCTCTGATATAAAGACTTGCTCTTGTAACAGGCTCCGTAGCAAGGAAAGGACCCTGTGTTGTACAGGAAGGTCACAGGAAGAATTTTACTACTGCAAAAGCAAACAAAATCTCTTATCTTAAAAATGTATGAAATCATTTTTGGCAGGGCTTGGAAACCCAATGAAATTCCTAGGAAATGTGATCCACAATTACCTTCTTCATAAATACAATTCTGGATCATTTTTCTTAGAAATGTTCATCTCCTGTTATTAATATTTCTATTTTAAAACACCCTGAAAAAATGGGTAGCAGAGGATGAAGAGAGATCTCTTCCCAGGTGACAGACGCCTCCCTGTAAAGGGGAAGGCATAAGCAAGAGGCATAGACAGCCAAAAAGGGACTCCCAAACATCACTGCTCAAATCACTAACAGGCAGGATCTACTGCAGGCACTAGCAGTAGTGAGAGAAACTACAATCCAGACGACTAAACTCCTCCTAGCCACTAAAATTAACAAGTAATGATGTTCTGGAGGTAATGTCCATGAAGCATTAAACAGCAGTTTTATTTTAAATGACAAAAATGATGGCCAATGCATAGAGCTTTAATTGTAAAGCCATCGGAAAGTGTTGGCTGCCTGGTGGATGCAGTGTGGGAAGTTGCTGCAGACATGCAAAGTCTGTTTTATTCATGTGTACTATCTCTGTTTTGATTCACCAGACAAGTCAAAGCCTCTGCATGCTGGTTAGTTTCAATTTAGTTTTATAACAAATATGTATAACCAAAAAAAAAAAAAAAAAGGCCAGATGACAAATGTACAAAAAACACATGGCCAATGATTTTACAAAGGCTTCCTCACTCTTTAGTGAGAATTTTCCCAGGGAAGCCACTGGAGTGAGGGAGAGAGACAGAAATTCTTTTGAGTTAATGACCCTCTTCCCTAAAAAGAAACAGTTCTGCCTCATTTTTGGCATCTCCAGTGTGTAAACTCACAATTATAGGAAAAGAAGAAAATAACAGAACTTCCAAAAACATACTGATAGTAACAACATTGTATATACATGACAATATTTAGCATCACTTACTTTCTGTTTTTTTCAAATGGAAATAATAATGCTGAAAAGTAATTCTACTTACTTTCTTACGTACATTTTAAGTCAGTAACATTGATAGCCATATGATGAGTAAGCAAATTAAGAAAAGACATATAGAAAAAATGTTGAAAGGCACAGAAGAACTCAGATTTTGGGACATGCAACTTTTGAAAAAGGAAGGCAAACACTGTACTGTTAAGCAAAGAATAAGAGAGACTGGTAAAACTGAAACTGCAGATCATTGTAAGCAGTCAGATAAAATAACTCCCTTTTAAACAAGCATGAAAAAAGTAGAAAAGCATACCAAAAGAACAAATAAAGTAAATGTCTTTCTATATATAAATGTTAGATATTAAAGAAACAAAGGGGGAATACAGGAAAAAAAACCCAGAATAACTAGCAGGGGTACTATCCATAAGAGAAATCTGACAGCTAAATCAAATAAATTAGTTCAGTGTAGGAAGTCACATGGAATCCCCAGGGACTGGAAGTTCATCCCACAGAGGGCTGGGAGCACAGCAGGCAGCATTTAGCATATCACCACTGGGCTGGCCTGGATGGGAGCTGTGAGATTTGCTCCACAAACTCAACAACGCCAGATCAGGAAGCACAGAAGTAATGGGGGATTTCAACGACCTCATGTAGATTGCTTAAATGTTATATCATGGCACAGTGCCAAGAGCAAATATTCAGAGCCTGCTTTGTGAGCAGCTATCCAGGAAACTCTGAGGGGAAGCAACTCTTCAGTGGGTCTCAGCAGGGCTGTCAGTGAGTCACTGCAACCGTGAGCAGCATGGACGTAGATTCAACATCTGTGCATAAGAAAGGAAGCCAAAATATCCACAAGGAGAGGGTTCTTGCACAAAAAGGAGGAAACTTGGTTTAATTAAAAAAAAAAAAAAAAAAAGAGGAAAAAAACCCCCAAAAACTAAAAGAATGAATGCAAAAGGTAAAATTTTGGAAACATCTTTTTACAGGCATGAGATTGAATTTCAGTGCATGTGCATATTGCCTAAAGTGGACCAAAGGAAACAAAAGGCAGGATCGAAAAGAAACATGACTCAAAGAAAGACATGCAACTTTAATGAGCTGAATTTGACCTGCTGAAGATAACGGGGAAAGCCATCCTTGGAAGGATAACCCTATAATGCAATAGGCCAAACATAAACCTTTGAAACACAAATTGCAAAAGTTTACACTGCAACAATAAATCTTCTGTCAACCTCCCAAAAGATGCAGTCTGCCACAGCAATCTGTGGAACCAGTACATGAGCAAGGTGAGCAAAGAGCATCCAGAGACAAAGCCAGAGCAGAGAAAGCAAACTAATGTTTTGCATCTCTGTTCATCCCAAAGCTGCTTTGAAAGGTTCCCATGTCAGAGTTCTTCTTCGCTGTCATTATATTAAGAAATGTCTCATATTAAAGTGTCACTGAAAGCAATTTTACACAAATCAATGCTACTCATCTGCCCAGACCAGATGGTATTCATCCAAATGTTCTAAAGGAACTCAAGGATGAAATCACTAAGCCATTAATCGCAGAGTGTCTTCTCATTTGAAATAATGTTTGTATTAGAGAAATGAACATTGCAAATATGGGTTCCAGTTTTTTAAAAGTCTCCAAGAGCAGTTCAGAGAGGCACTTCAGGGCACCAAAGTCTGCAAAATAGTAAAAATTATTCCATCTCTGTAATCTGACACACAGAGAAATAAAAGGTACTGAGTGAGAGTCCACATGACTTTGGGAAGGGGATGCATGACTCATTAATGTCCTAATTTTTTTTGACAGAATCAATGAATATATAAAAAGTAAAACTAAACCAAATTGTCCTCCCTAAGTCTTGTAGAAAGATCCCCCACAAAATGTGCTCAAGAAGCTGCATTGCTAGAGGATAGGAGGACAGGTCTTCATTTGGAAGAATAATTATTCTAAAATCAGGAAACATTAGGTTTGATTACTTTTGGCTATTGAGAAAAGTTCTCAAAGGAGTCCCACAAGGTTGTTCATCAGTCCTACTTAACATTTCATAATTACAGAAATGAGGCAGGTGATGACAAAAGTATGCTGATAACACTATATCA
>WAAE01016006.1:0-22237 GCA_013400495.1 Nicator chloris
AACTGATTTAAGTTCAGGATCATGCAGATGCCTGACTCATGGCTAATTATGAGTGCCCACTGGGAACATTTGTAAAGGTACCTGATGCTGTTGAGCCTCTCCAGTCCACTAGGACATCAGCGCAATGCTGGATGTATTGAATCCAATTTAATTTTATGCGACTTAGACTGAGATTTCTCCCACTTCACTGGATATGATTACAGCTGATCAGAGGTTTAAAAAACTAAACCAGGCTAAAAACATTAGACTTGTCTTTTGTACGTGGCTTGTCTCTTCAGTGATCTGGCAGAGGAATATATGCATATTAATGGAAGTGGGAATTAGTCCTGTTTTATGCTAAAAAACTCCAAGATGGGGGAGCATTTGGAAGTTATTAGCTTAAGTTTGTCTTGTACATTGACTTTCCTCCAGCCAGATTGAACGTGAAATGATTTGGCATGTGTTCTTGATCCTCTGTCATTGATGAATGCCACTTACTGACATATTTGCATGATATTTTCAACAGGATAAATGGATGCTTGAGTCTTTTTTGGAGGTTTTGACTTTGGATTTTTTCCAGAAATGTAGTCTTGCTGTTGTTGTAAGCTCACATAGTGAATGTTATTTCCCACACAGTATGACACAAAGTCCTGGTGCTATTTATGCAGGTTGCCCTTTGCTGTGGCCTGCAACTTCTCTCTGCCTTCTATGCAAGCACTGAGAGAAGAGGGGATGTGAAACCTCCCAACACTACCCCCCTCTTTTCATGGGTTTCTGGGTAGGGTGTGGAAATGTGCGAAATGAGATTTTTAAAGATGCACAGTCACATGTGAGGAGAGCAAAATTGCCCCTTCTTAAACATGGAAGCTGTTAAATATATGTAGCAAGAGAGAGTCCTTCTGTGTTTCCTGCATGCTCACCCAAGCACCAAGTGGCATCTGTCCCTAAAACCAACTGATCCCTATCTTACTGTTTGTGACTCTTGTGCCACACTCATTATTTATTTAATGAAATGTCCCAGTGAAACAGAAGAGCCATTCAAAAGCCCCTGACAACAAACAATCATGGAAATTGCCTTTGAATTTCCCTAATTTGCTTGTAAGAGTCAGAACAATGGAAGAGAATAATTGCAGTTATTAAAAGAAATTGCCGCAGGCAAAATATAACCCATTTTAAAACTCAAATCCAGAAAAGCAGAAAGGGGTGCAAATAGGAAAGCCCACCCAGTAAGATGCCTCATGTTCCCTACCTCCTTTTGCCTGTGTAATGAGACTTCCCCGTGCTGTTTTATTTAGCACTGTTATTTAGGAGGAGAATCAGAGCATTTAGTATCAGCACAGTCAAGCTGTGTGTGGCAGCGCCTTGCCTGGCACAGCCACTGAAGAGCTGCTTTCTTCCAATCTGCATCATGCCAATGCAAAAACATCCCTCTCTGGAAAAGAAGTGTATTAGGAACCAGTAGGAGGAAAACTCACTCTAGCATCAGCTACTCTACAGAGAGGACTTTAACTCTTCCCTGGATGTGAAGTAGAATGCTTGTGAAACTAAGAGGCTTTTCCTAACACACCTGGCTTTTGGCATCACATCAACCCTAACAAGATTTATTTTCTTTAGACATTTAGAGAGAGATTTTAAAGAACTTGGATTCCTAAAGATGTGTCTGTAGAGCTCTAGGGATTCTTGTGGGTGCAGACCCTGCTGACTGGGCACATGGAAAGAGGTGGTGAACTGCTGTGTGCCCTTTGCTATACAGAAAAATCTCTAAGCAATGGCACAAATAATCAGGGCTTTGACTTTTGTGTGCCTGACTTCCCTGTGAAAGGAGGAGTCGAGCTCCTCCACCAGTTAAACACTGCAGCACTAAGCAAAGTGATGCTTAAGTACTTGCAAAACTTGTCCCTCTGAAACCAGATGGCATTGTAAGGGGAATCTGTGCTTCATTCAAACTGCTTTTGTCCTGGACAATTCAATAGAGCTTTGTCCAGTATAACGGAGCACGGGGGTAACTCTCATCTCTGAGTACAAATGAAATGTGTTTGGCTCTCCCACTTTTGTATAAGAAGATAACAGAACAAAGGATCACAGCAATTTAAGGGCGCGAACCCTCATTTTCTCTCCAGTCCACCTAAATAAAAGAGCATTTCTTGTTGGCCTGTGATATTCCCCTCTGCAAGTCAATGCCTTTTCAGTTCCTACTGCAAGTAATGACAGTTTACTCACAATTTTTCAGCTGCATGTGATAGCCAAAATTGGCTGCCTTGTTGTAATGAAAAGCAGCCTGCCAACGCGGAGGTCCTTCCAAAGAAGCCTGGCTATTGTCAGAGAAGAGAAAGCAACTGTGGTAATACTCCTGCATCGCTGTTTCACTTCATGCTTCGCCACAGGAGCAAAGCAAGGCAGCAGAGACCACTGACAAGTGTTTACAGAATGTGGCTCTTTGACAAAAATGATTTTCAGGCAGTGCCTATAATAAAACGTTAGCAGGAGATAGTGGGTTTTCTTGGGTTTTTGTGCCCAGGCAGCTGGCAGTCTTAATTGCTCTGAAGAAATAGAAAGAGAACTTTTTTTTCTTCTCTTGTTATTTGGGGATGTAAATCATTCAGCATTTTAACTCCATGACTCCCTGTCTAATTTTCCTTTATCAAAGTAAAGGTGGATGGAACTTCCTTTTAGTTGCCTTGCTGTACACATTGCGTAAATCCACTAAATATCTCTGGTTTGCATTGACTCAATGTGAGTAAAATTTAAACTATATCCAACATCCAGTATTTGAAGTTGTTTTCTAGGTAAGCCCAAAATGTTAAATACAGTCAGTTTGATTAGTGTTGTTGGAGGGAAGCTGACAATCTGTATTCATAGCAATTGAATGCTCTCAGGTACATGGTGTGATTCTTGGGGCTGGTCTGTGCAGGGCCAGGAGTTGGGTTTGGATGATGCTTGTGAGTCCCAACTCAGAATATTCTTAGTTTCTGTTATTTTCAACAGCTTTTGTAAATCCTCCATGAACACTGGGGAGTATTAGTTCAAGTCTATGGCAATCTGAGGTTGATTTAGGAATATTGTAGTATTTCTATTTCTTATTTCAGCTTGCTGAACTATTTTGTTGGCTTGGATGTTTTCATTGTGTTTTGGTCTCATGAGTGGTTTTTATGGTATTTAATTTCCTTAAATATCTTGGCACAAATGATTTGACACAGCAAGTAGGCTCAACAAATCGCCAACAAAATGTTTCCTCTTTCACGGAGAATTCTTGTAGTTGTGCAGATGGAAAGATAAGGAAGAAAACAGAGAACCTGTATTGTAGTCTAGTAGTAAGTTCTACCTCCTCTCCTTTGTAGTCTGGAGTGGTACTTCTAGAGTTATTGGACAAAACCCTGTTAAAAGTGAGCAGAACTAAATAATGGAAGGATATTGTTGCAGGCGAAGATTCTTCTGTCATCCTTTCCATTTCTATAAGAACCTTTGCTGCTTTACTTGCCAAGTGAAGGCAGACTTTGTTCTCTCTCATCTTCTTTATAATTTGATCAGGCAGCTTTACTGTGGGGCCACGAAGGCTTGGGAAAGCCAGACTGTAGACTCACACCTTGTTTGCAGTGCCTTTCCTGAATGCACTAGCTGGGTGATCCAGAGCTGTTATTTGGAGCTTCAAGCCACAGTAAAATTTGCTATGAAGCTGTTCAGTGAATGTCTTTCTGCAGTGTGAATGTTCTTGTGCATGTAAAGTGAGAAGTGTGAAAAGGTGGTGGCTGCTAAAATTCACTTGGTGTTGTACAGGGGTAGAAGACAAAGCAGTGGCAGCTCAAACACAAGAGTAGGACATTAATAGTTTCAGGAAGAGCAGTTCACAGTGTGTGTGATTGTTGTTAAAACAAAGGCTTGCAATTTCAAGTGTGCAAGGGGATAGTTCATATAAATCTCTAGAAGGTACAGGGTAGAAATCAGGCTAACTATTTCCCAGTAGCATTGTTAAATTTAGGGACTGCTTTGGGAAGCAAGAACAAGCCTTGGACATCTTGGAAGTTCTTATATCATCTTTCATAGAAGTGGTCATTTCTATAAAAGCATCTAACAAATATTTTATAGCAAATAAAAGCAGTTAGAAAGCAAATACACGCCTCTATGGCTCCCCATACTAATGGATTCACCAGATTCTCTTCAAAATTGTAGCCTGATGCATGTTACTGCTTCCAGTGCACTTCAGCCACTGGAAGTTACAGCTCTTGACCTTTAAATGCTAGGAATAATAAAATTCATTATTAACAAGTAGTCAATTAAAAAATAAATGCCCCTGTGGTAAAACCAAAATGTAATGTTTTGAAATACTGCCACCTTCTGATCAGTCTGGGATGGAGAATTGAGTTACTAGGATCTTGACAAAAAAACTTTTTATCAACTGTAATAATTCAGTTCCTGATTTTATAATGCTAGAGCCATGTTGCACCATTTGATTTGCAAGGCCAACTTCCACTGAGACTACATAGGTGAAACTAAATATGCAGTGATGTAAAGAGATGAGGAAAATGCAGTGTGATTTACAAGTGATGGGAGAGACAGCAGCACACTTGTTTGAAGTGAAGAAAAGCACTTAAGCACATTACATGTGAATTTCAGGATTTTTACAAGCACAGAGCCTACACTTTAAGTTACATAAGCATGAAATGTGCTACAGAATTTCAGCTAAAAGGTTGGTATGACCTGCACCTTGTGTTAGTCTTAGAGAAGCTGACTTCCCTACTCTTTTGTAGCACCTGTCTCTGACATCAATGTGTCCATGAAGGGTTAATTTTTTCTACCATTTTACCTTGTTAACATTCAGATATTACTTGTCTGCATACCACCTTTGTGTATATTTTAATTATCCAGATGGTGTTTTATGTGTCCAGTCTCATGTCATTACTATATTACTTAAACTTGGCAGTGATGCATAGAAATAACTTTCCCCAAGCTGGCTTTTCCTTGCAAAGTTCATCCAATTTCAGCTTTCCAAATGTCCTTTGTGCTGTGGTAATATATATTGTGTACCTAAATGGCTTGCTTATAATTTTATATTCCCTTGATAAGGAAAGCCAGTTTGACAAAGAAAATGTTTAAAAGAAGCAAAAATCGACACAAAAACTAAGCTAATGTGCCCTTAAACTTACTATTTTAAACTCCCTGAATTTAGGCAATTTAGGTTCTCACATTTCCTTCAATTCGCTTGAATTCACCCAGGTTTTTTGTTGGAGTTGAGTGAGGTGGGAATGTCTGTGTCACATTCCCACCTGAGAGATTGTAATGGGCCAGGGTAATGCCAGGGTTCTGACTGCACTAGATTTTCCCAAAAGGGTACAAATAAGATGTGTTTGTATTGTAGGCACAGTGGCTTTTTCCCCGGTAGAATGGGATTTTGAGATGGTGGCTGAGAAGGAGAATCCCTCCTTGAAGTGTTATTTGGGATGGTAACAGAACAGCAGCAAAGGGAGCGTGGGACTCATTTTAAGTCACAACACTGCTGTCTTGTGAATCTATCCGGTATTATAACTTCGCCTTGGTAATATTTTAACTTATTAGCTGATTTCAACCTAAGTTTAGAGAGGAGTCTTCACTGTGCTGAGTTTCTCCATGCTTTCTGAAAATATTAGGTCAAGTAGAGGATTCAAACCTTTTTAGTGCCCCACTAAAGAGAAAGACTGCAATTTGAGCTCCACTGTATGACTGTACACCAGAGGATCCACGTGCTAGAGAGATGTGCTCAGTGAAAGAACTCCGAAATGTCAAAAACTCTTCTGCTTGTGTAATTACTTCTATGCTGGCTTTGATAACTCCAAAGCAGGTAAAATGGCTGGTTTAGCCAAAGCAGCTGAGTCCTGCAGCAGGATTTGTACTGCAGTCTGGTAATGGCAGGTGAATGTCAAACTGTTATGCACAGAGGAGAGTGCCCTGGAGATGAAGCCCCTTATGACCTTCAGTATGCCTTTTTTGTAATTAAAAACTGAAAATAAGAATGGTTTCTCATCAGAAAGGTGAATAGTCTTGACTCATGAACACTTTTTGAAGCCTATGAAGCTGTGCTGTCATGCCAAGATATGTATTTTCCTTCCTGGTTTCTAAATATGTTTTTCTTGTTTCCATTGAATGCAGAGCTGTCTCTTCTGCTGAACAATAGAAACTTCATCTCTTCCTTTTCAATACAAGGGACTGTCCCATGCAGTGTTAGAGCTTCTTCACAGAATCTGCTAAACACAAATGACAAGCCACACGGCAAGATTTGATGGCAATCTGCAAGTGTTTTTAAAACAGATCTTAACCATATGTACAGTGTACCACTTCTGCTGTTGTATATATGAGCTTAGGAGAAAGCAAGTAACATAATTGCCTTCAGCAAAATTGTCAAACAAGGAAACCTTTTAAAACTACATAGAAAGGGGAACATAATGAAAGCCCTGGAAGGAAGAAGCTAAGAGAAGAAAAACTGGCATGGAACATTAACGTGTACTTTTAACTAGTCTTTTCACAGAGGGGAGACTGACCCAGAGGCTTGACTGCTGTAGCTCTTTTTTTTTTTTTTTTCAGTAAAAAAAAATGTGTGTGCTGCTGTGTAGAAAAGAAATGCTTATTCCCCATGTGTTATTTTACTTTTCAGTTTGGACAAGCAAGAGGAAGCTTTATTTAGCCTGTAAGTCCAACCCCACAGTAATAGAGCACATAAAACTTTCAAGAAGTGAAAGGCATGCTGAACTCACATTTCAGATAGTTTTCAGGATAACTCCTTGGCTGTTATATCCATATGTCATAATAGACATAAATTATTAGAAATTATTTGCTACAGTGTGCAATCATATTAGCTCCCAGGGACCTTTTAGACTGGATTTATGAAGAGACATGTTTCCTGAATGTTTTTCCTAAAGAAACTACAGATTCCAGGACAAATCAAGTTTTTATGAAATAAGGACTCTGGATTTAAATTGCTGACTGATGCCTAAGGGATAGTGAGTGCATCCTCCAGGGGTAATTAGGGATAACTATCTGCAAGGATGGTTGCATCTTGCAGCAATTCCTACTGGAAGTGGGAGGATATTTTTTGCTTTATGGCATATGCAGATGTTGCTGAGTAGCAGACACTTTGGTTCCCTTCCTGCAGAAGTATTGTGGAGAAATTGCTCAGGAGTAAGAAGAGCTTTAAAATCTTCCATCTGGGTGAGCTGAAAGCTGTGAATCAAAATTGTCTTTGAGTAAGGAAAGCTGATGGTCTTCTGGGCCTTACTGGTTTAAATTTTGCAGGTTTCCATTAAACAAATATCAATTACTGTGGTAGTTGCATGCATCAGGGCTCTGTGCTAGCCTGGGTTTCAATTAGTTTGCCCCATACTTGTGGAGAGTGCACTTCATCCCATTTTTCACTTCAGCCCTTGTCTGCTTCTGTTGTAAGGCAGCACAAGCACAGCACATTAGGCAGCTCACAGATCATGTGGAATAGAAAACTTTTCTCCATGAGATGTAGATAGCTTGCTGTGAACATTGAAGATTTACTGTCCCTTTTCCTCTCTTTTCAAGCTGTCCTTGCTGTTTGAGGAAAAGTCTTGCATGAATCCATAAATGCCATCTATCCGGTGTTTTCACCAGATGCTAAGTTCTCATCTGCCCCAGATGGGCTCAGGTGAACAGTTCTGAATCCACAGACCTCAAGACTGTGGGCAGCCTGAATCCCAGGTAACTCAGTCAAGTAAGAGAGTGCAAGACAGTGATGGGCAGGGCTTTAGCCCTTTGTCAAGTTGGTGTTAGTGCAGCCAGTGCAGACAAAATTGTAGCAGTCTGGCTTTCCTAAGACCCTACTCTGCACTAGGAGTGTGATAATCACAGTAACCTGGTCCTGAGTGGTGGGGGAAGGAGCCTGATAGGAAAAGCTTTTAGTACAGAGATGTGTGAATAGAGGAATTCCATAATTAACAATAATGACCAGCACAGGTGACGTGTCTTTGTAGTTAATAGCTGCTGGTGTGAAAGGCCCTGAGGCAGAGCCTCAAGCTGCTAAGCTAGCAAGTGAATTGCTAGACTATTTGACCTGCAGTTCATTCCGAATATATATGGTGTTGCTATGAAAAACCCAAGCAAAATGTTCACAGGCTCTGCTTCTTGGGCTGTTTGGGAATGCCAGCAATTTTGTATTTGGGATTGAAACAGTTTTCTCATTTTGGCAGTAGGCTATGCACCAACTCTTTGGGAAGATGCAGAACTGTAAGCATCGCTTACATCTTCTAGAAGCAGATAAAGTCTTATGCATCTGAGAAAGTGTAAAAAATTATAGCCAAATTCTGCCGTAGGAAGATTATGGAGTTTTTGGCCCTTAGGGCCATGAAAGTTGACCCATGATAAGCAGTTTGACTGAAAAAACCATTGTGCTAAAAGAGGTGATGGCACCTGGGCCATCCTTTTTTGTACTGTCTCCATTTCTGGAGGTTCCTTCTCCAACTTCTATAACAAAAATGGATAGAAAAAGGTAGCTGGTTCTGAATGTTTTTGCAGGCAAGAGAAATGGGGCTAATGACCAGGAGTTGTGGTTGGACGCTCGCCAAATGCCAGGTATCCATGAGAGTCGCTTACTTTCAGAGTAAGGCTGCTGGAAAAACTTGGGTGTTTTCTGCACTGCAGTGCCATTCTGGGAAGGAAGAGGTGTTAGAATGAATTTTTGGAAGGTTTTTATGAAAAGAAAAGCCTAGTGCAGTTGCTTTTTTTGCTGCAGTTGCAAGTGCTATTTGTGTTAGTAATGTTTGGCCTCATCACAAAACTGCGCTGTCATCATCTCTTGCATTCTCTCACTTCACCTGTGTGGCTTTTACTGTGCCTCTATTCAGGGTTCTGTGTTTTAGAGAAACCTTGGCTCTAAACCTCCCTAGCTGGAACCCCATGTGCTTAACAGTTGACATATCGGTTTGTTTCTATGGAGTGAGTATTAAAATGAATGTAAAAGACTAAAGCCCAAGGACTAAATTAAAAAAGCAAAAGAGATATTACTTGCTGAAAGGAAATAAATGGACAAGATTAAACCACAGGCCATGAATTAGATTTTCCATGGAGCTCAGCTTCTATTAAGTAGTTGTATAAACAGAGGCACTGAAGGGTTTAACCTCTCCTTGCTCTCATGCTTTTCTGTGGGAGCAACTGCCATAGGTAGTTTCTAGATCTGACCATTTTGCACCTTTTTATTTGCACTTGATTTACTCATCTTAGCTGATGATTAATTGATGAGATGCAGACAGTGGCAACAAGCACAGGTGGTGCTGTGTGTGACATATGAGAGCTGTGCTGACATGAGATGGGGTTCCCCTCCAAACACCAGTGTTGACAGTTAGATGGGTCCATCAGCATTGGTGCAGTCTTATCTTGAGTAGTCCTATCCCTGCTGCTAGACCTGAACGTTTTAGCAAGGGCTGTAGTTTCCTTGAAAGGCAATTTAATTGTTTTCCTGAAAATGAACATACAGTTTCTCTTTTAACATTATTCAGCTGAGACCCTTGATGGTTTCTAGTGTGATCAGTATTGTGTTAATACACAGCACATACAGTTACACTTCATTATTTTTGCAAGAGCAAAACAATGCCTAGTTGTGCTCGGAACTGTGACTTAAATCCCAGGTGTTAAAACTCTGCTCCCTTCTGCTTGGGGGGATGATAAGGAACAGTTTTTGCTCCTGCTTCGCACAAAACAACAGCCACAGCATGTGGGACTGTTTGGGTAGGTATGATCAGTTCCTGGTGGCATGAGAAGGGGAGTGTGCTGGCATGGATCAGGTGAGCTTCACCTGGTTGGTATTTCCATGAAGAGCTCAGATTCTTGGATGGTTAGAACTAGATAAAGGTAATGCATAGGAAAGTACAAGGTTGCTTGTTCCCTGTTTGTGTCCTGGCAATAACTTTTAATTTCAGCTAGTGGCTTGGGAAGCTAAGAAAGCATGTTTTATTAGGTAGTTTATATTACATAGGCATGAAAAAGGAGATGAACATCTGTAATCATGCAGAACTGAGAGATGCAGGTGCTGGGCAGCCTATTTGTCCCTAGTCTCTCCATTCTGCCTGCTTCCCAAGGTGTATTTGAGGTGGCTCTGCTGGAAGTGGGTGTAAAGGTAAATGGGGAATAATAGCCTATAATCCCTCTTATCTCACTCACAAAAAGCTACTATCTGTAAATCAACATCTGGTCATCTCATGCAGTGTGTAAGTTTGTGCTCCCTAAAGAACTAAAGCATCACCTGAAGTCTGAGGCTGAGCTCTAAGGAAATAGGTATTTGAACACATGGATAATTAAGTACCCTACCCTGTAGTATAGGCATCAGCAGTGACCAAGTATCTGAGCTCTGCTTGGCCTGGGGGGAAACCTTTTTTTTTGCTTGCTTGATAAATTTTCCAGAGATGTCTGTGGTACAAAAAGCTGATGCTGGGTCTCTTATGCTAGAGAGAGCACTTCTGCTCTTATGGTGCTGAATCCCTGGTTGCAGTTACTTGAGCAGTTTGGCTGGTGTCTCCTGTGTTTGAACAGTAATAATCAGCATTGCAGAAAAAATTAAAAATACTATTCCTGTGCAAGTACTGTAGACCGTAACATTTTCTGACTGTGACTTCACCCAGACCTATACTTAGTGTGTCCCCAGAAAGCAAAATTTTCAAAAGTGATATATTTTCCATTAAAGGCTGTTGCACAGCAATGAATTTGATTCCAGGTAGGCACATTATATTAAGCTTACCTTATTTCAGATTGTGGTGGGAAAGGCACTCTGTGAAGATGCAGCTTACTAAATTATCTCAGTGAATCTGTAGGTGGTAACTTTGAGTATGTTGCCTGCCTGACCCAGTTGTTAATATAGCCAGTTAAAGGCTGATGTGTTCAGAGGAAGAGCTAATCTGTCTCATTTAGCAGGCAATGTGTCAGAGCTTGTATGTGATCCATCTGACATGGTGAGTGGCATATCTGACTCGGCAGTTGAATAACATTACTCATTCTGGAATATATCTTCTTCAATAGAGAATATAAACACAAGCACACATTTATATTTTTTTGTTAGCAGGTGATCGAGCACATACCAGAATGAATGAGTCCCATTTAGTCTGCAGAAGGGTTTTTTTTTACTCTGTACATCATTCCCCTCACAGGACCATTATTTTACATATCAGTTACCGGGATGTATTCAAAGCCTAAGGGAAACCACTGACTTCCAAGAGCTTTGGATCTTTAAGCCAGCCCAGCCATTCAGCAGGCAACATCAAAGATGGGTAAAATCTGTTGTGTGTCTTCCTGCTCTGTGGTCCCATGAGATGTTCAAGAGAGAGCATTTCTCTCTTTTCCTTGCCAGAAAGCTGTGCTCTATTTACTTTCGAATAAGATGAGCTGGGAAATTCATGGCCTTGAAACTGATACAGTCTACAATTGTGCTTCTTCTACCGTCTGTTGTGGTGTTATTTTGTCTTTTTGGTGTTGTTTGTTTTTGGTTTTTTAATGCCTTAGTGCTGGATAAAACAAAAAAGCATGTGACCGTCAAAAGCTGCCTGAAGACTTTTTGGACTCTGAGCACAGGAAAGGTTCTCAGCCTGTTAAAGAAATAGTTGTACCTTTCTGACCAGTGCATACTCTGCTATTCCTGCTGTAAGTTAGTCTTATACCCAGGGATCAACACACACTTTTTTGGCAGCCCGTTCTCTGCAGGATCACAGATTTTTCTCGAAAGGGCAAGACATCTGGCAGCATTTGGAGGGCTGGCAGTGCATTGCTGCAGGCTGGCTGGTGCTCAGTACCGTGGGGTGGGGAGTGGTGGTGGTGTCAGCATCTCCAGGACTGCACTTGAGACCGAGGAATAACAAGAATATTGAAATGTAGCTCAGAAGGGAAGCAGGGCTGCCTCCCAAGTTGAGCTGGCATTCCTAAAGGAACCATAGGAGAGTGAAGGCTTATCTGTTGAGTTAGCAGAATGCCTAATGGAAAGGGGAACCGATCATCTGATTAGCATTGGCACGTTATCCTTCAGCAGCAGATTGCCTCAGGCAGTGGGCACAGAGCTGCTCATCCCGCACAGGTTTCACATTGCTCTGCTCCGTTTAGCTTATGCTTTGATTTGCTTCACTTATTTCTCATTTGGTGGAAGATAGAATCAATCAATCTTGAATACAAGTTGCTCAACAGAGGGCTGCACTATTTTTATTCTTTGTGCTGCACACCTGTCTGCCTGTGCTATTAGCATGTTTGCTCTTCATGTTGTTTTCAATATCAATAGGAACACTATCAACGGCTCCTGCTTGGTTTTTTATTTTTATTTTTTAAGAGGTAAGTCCCCATTGTGCAAGTCTCCAAGTGTGTGTGCTGTTGATGGAGTCACATAAGCAGTGCCACAAGCCCAGGGCTTGCTGGTCAAAATGCTGTGGGTGGCAGAGCCATTAGTACAAAACTTAAAATCCCAAACACTGGTTTCAATTAGTTTGCCCCAAGCTCCCTTTTCCTTTTGTGATAAAATTAGTAGGCTTTTTTCTGATGACCACATAAAAAATCTTGAAAAAAAACCTGAAATGCTTCCTGAAAGAGCATCTTGCCTCTTTTTCCTTGCTTGCAAACATCTTCATTGCAGCAGCTAAAGAAATGCGTGCAATCATTCCCAAATTAAAGATACCTGTCCTTTATTAGTTTTGGATGAAACTAGGAATAGGAAACTCACCTTCATGTTTATGGAGTGTCCTAATTTAAAATCCACACTGTGGTGAGCAAATATCACAAGTGAGATAATGCTGGTTGTGGGCCTTTTCTCTAAGGTTCTGTTCCTGAGTATCTGAAGCAAATCAGAGCACTTCCTCACAGGGGAAAACATGTCTCAGGAAGAATAATGCACAGGCTGTTTATCTACCTGTCTTAGACTGCTCACTGTGGGATGGGGATGATTTGTGATTATGTTGATTCTACAGCATTTATGGAAGTGGTAGCAGAGAGCCCTCTTGAGTTCAAAACTTTCTTAAAATTTGGGGATAATGTAATTTGAAAGTGGTCTCTGGTCTGACCCTTTGCTCAAAGTAGGTCATATAATGCAGGTTTCTGGAGTCTTACCCGGGTGAGTTTTGAGTTTTTCCAAGAAATAAAATCCCAGAGCCACTCTGGAGGCTTGTGCTAAAGTTTGGTCATGCCTAACTGGGGATAACTCTTCTGTGTTGCAGGATTAGTAGCAGAGGGGAAAAAAAAGTTATCAGATATTGCAGTTCTCTGGCTCTTCTACTGTCTGTGCTGAAACGGTCCAAGATTCTTCCAGACCAAAGGCAAATATCTGTGTTTGTGTCTTCAATGAGATCAGAAGTTCAATACAGCTTCCCATACTCAGCCTGGTAGGTATTCAAATAAAATACAATCTAGTATTTTAAATAGTTGCGAAAGAATTTTATGGGAGCAGAGCACCCGGGGGAAGCTTGCTGTGTACTTGTAACTCCCCTGAACTTCTCTTGTTTGCATGTTTGTTCACAGTTTTATTAGACAAATGGAGAAAATTACATGAAGGTAGTAGTTGGGTACATTTGACAGCTCAGTGAAATAGGAACCTACCAACATGTGTTATGCAAAGACAGTGACTAGCAATAAAAATAAATGTTATTTATTTTCTAGTATGGGCAAACAAACTGGATTGTGTCATCTAAAGGTAGGATTCAAAGAAATGATGATGCTGTTTTCAAAGAATTTATTCATCAGGATAATGTGTGTCTTTTAATGCTTCTGTGTTACCCTTTCATTAAAATAATCAGAGTAAATCTACGTGCAGCATGAGACCCTCCTCTCCCCCCGCCCCAACAATAATCAACTTAAACCATAATTTTCAAGAGATTAGTGATGTGGATTGCCTGTCCTGAGAAATTGCAGATGTGTCCATAGAAACTGAAATGTTGACTTCTATAACTTTGATTTCCCTTTGTATCGGCAAACCTTTTAAATGGGAAAAGATTTATTTCCTTTAATCAACCAGATATTGCAGTTCAGTTACAAGTGCTGCCTGCAGAGGTGAGCTATAGTACCACAGACATTTGTCATGTGAGAGTTTGCTACAGCACAGAATCACTGCTGAAAACGATCATGCCCACCATGTCTTTCAGCGCCGATTTGAGACAAGCTTATCATAATTAATTTGCATGTGGAAAACCACCTCTCTGCCAAGTCATAAAGATGATGATTTTGAGTTGCCACAATTATGTTATAAAAAGTATTTATCCAGAAGCCTGCCTCTTTCAAAGTCGATGTCTTCACAGTGCATATTCAGTGTATGCCCCTTTTGTGGTTTCCACACTGTAGCTGCAGTAACTGACAGCTGAAAACATCATTGCAAGTCTGTCAAATGTGCTGTCTGCATAACTGGTGATAATCTAACTATTCTTCAGCTTCACATATCAAACTGCTGGGAACTGAAACTTCAGTGCTTGTTATTGGCAGCGGTAGGTGGAATTGAGTAATGTGGTTTGAGTGTCAAAGGCCTGTGGTGCTAGCAGGAATATTAACCATAAATCAAACACAGCACAATGGTGGTGCTGGGCTAGAGTGAAAGGCAGGATCTTGCAGCCAGGCTGCTCAGAGCTTGTGGGAATAACCCCATTGGCTAGCAGATGCAAGGATTGCTGGGCTGGAGCTCCAGCAACGATCTGTTTAACTTAAAACCATAAAGGAATGATAGAGATGGAACAAGCGATACGTGCGACGTCTGCATGCTCTGCTGAGTGTCCCTGGTTGCCTTTCAGCCCTGTCACGCTGCAGAGGCTGGTGAAGGGGATATCTCATCCCTGGTTAGGCAGTGACATTGCTACTCCTATCTGGTTTCTGTTGTAAGCAGTTTTTGGTGATGGCTGGGCTTGCACATGCTGCATTTAAGTGAAGCTTGCAGGGTTGATGTTGAAAATGTCCTTGGTTTGGAGGCAGCTTGTGACATTGTTTCTTGCAGGAAATATCTCCAAGCTTGCAGAAAGGACCCTGCTGTTTGCATTTTGGCTGCTCCTAGCACCCACAGGGAACTGAGCTGGCGAAGGGGGCTGGCTCCAGCCTCTGTGTGAGCAGATGAACCAAAGCACAGGTGGGGGATTGCATGGAAGTGTCCGGGTGCCTCATGCAGTCAGCCTGCTTAACTGTTAACTTTATCTAATGGCTTATGGTCCTTCTGAATGTCACCATCATGCATCCTGTTGCCTTTAGTGACTATTCCAGCAAGCTGCTCTGATGCCAAGCTTGGCCAACTCTCTTTCCATAATGAAGTCTTGATTATTGCAAGTTTTAGGTATTCTTTAAAGTCTGTGCATTTCGCTTATTCTCTGTGCTAAACAGAGACGAGGCTAAAAGAAAAAATGGCATTGAGTTTTGGGGTAGAAATCTGATGCTAGCTAACTCTACCTGGAAACCCCTTGGGGAAGGGCAGTCCAAATGTTTTTTGCAATTATGTAGAGTTTTTCAGCAGGGAGTCAGCTAACAATATCCAGTGGAACCTAGCAAGCAAGAAATATAAAGCCAGGAGCTAAACAAAATACAGAGATTTCATTATAAATTAGTGTTGGAAATTAGACCCAGGCTGTGAAATAACCACAATTAAAATTCAGAGAGCAAAGAAGAAAAAGCTTACCTAGTGACCTCTGCTTGCTGCACAGGGTTAGAAAAGAAGCTATGCTACTTTAGTATTCTAGCATAATTTGCACATTACTGAAATTGCTAGGAAATTAAAGGAAAACCCTGGGACTGAATTTTATCTGATGCAGGTAGCCTACAGGAAAGACAGGGAGGGAGTTTTTACAAGAGCATGTACTAACTGGACAAGGGGGAATGGATTCAAACTGAAAGACAGTAGGTTTACATTGGATAGTGGAAAAAAATTATTTGCTGTGAGAATGGTGAGGCACTGGAACAGGTTGCCCAGGGAAATTGTGGATGCCCCATCCCTGGAGATGTCCAAGGCCAGGTTTAACAACTCTGAGTAGCCTGGTCTAGTGGAAGGTGTCCCTGCTCATGGCAGGAGGGTTGGAACAGGATGGTCCTTAAGGTCCCTTCCAACCCAACCATTCCATGATTTTATGAAAAGCAGCATAACTCAGCTGATAGCAAGGCAGATGAATTGATCTACAAGAGCTAAATATGTGCCTCTAAATCAAGGGCTTATCCTCTCACTAAGTCATTGTAGATAAAGAAAGCAAAGCAGTTTTTTTGTTTTGAACAGATCCTAAATGATATGCCTCTACTCAATGGATATGAGCTGTTTAGGCATAAAGAAAATTATCTAAAAGTTAACTCCAGAGGGAGAGAAATCGGTCCATAATACCTCAGATCAGTACAAGGTGATTTTTTGGGGTAATTCCTTGGTTTTTGAATTTCCTTCCAGCAACTGATTTTACTAATATGACACCAAATTATTCCTAGTTCAGGTTTGTTGTGAACGTTAAAATACCAAACTATCACCACCAAAAAATAGTAGCAGGAATCTAACACGGGAGCTCCCTGGAAACAAATGCAAAGACGGCCAAATAATATGAGATTAAGATATACAAAATACTGCAATTTAAAAGAAAATCACTGAATTATTAAAACTCCATGGAGGAGATGTCATAGCAGTACTTCTGATCAGCCTGATTATAAAAACAGGCTATGCTTTTTTTCTTCTCTCCTTTGATGTCAGGAAGTGTATTGTAAACGTTAAATGATGTATGTAGTTCAATCAGATTGATCTGGAAGGTTCAAAGATACTGTAATTTTTTGAACGTTTGTGCTTTATCCTATATGGTGGAAAGTATGTTGCACGTCTACACAGTGTAACCCTTTCAATACTTTGTTGTAGGACTGGAAACAGAAGACACTTTTCTGCAGAGTGACAGAACAAGCAGTCTCTATAGAACAGCTCTGTGCTGACCTTTCCTGTTCTGGGTCCCTTTCAGATGCAATCAATGCAGTAAGTGTCTCACCCACTTGAGGGGTGCTTTGCTCTCCCCAGTTGCTTACTTTGCTGCAAATTTCCATACAGTCATTGCAAGCTGCCTGATAATTGCCACACCATCTGGCAGATTTGAGCTCGAGGGCAGCTTCTGCATGCATCCCTTACTCTCCGAGCACAAATGACATTCTCAGTGCCCAAGAGGTGCACAGGGCTTGTGGTGGCAATTTTGGTGAGGGTGTGACATCCAAGAGCCCTCCCTATGCGAACGTGGTTGGATAGAGGTGGTTCTAGAGGACACTGATATCCCTGTGGTGCTCAACAGGTAGCAGGGGGGATGCAGTTTGTGCTGCCAGAGAGGCTCTGTCAGTGGTGGCTCCTGAAAGGAGAAGCCTTTTTTAACCACTCCTGCCACTGGTAGTGAGTAGTGGTTTCAGTCTGTGGTGGGGCAAGTCTGAAAGTACTTGCCTGGTATGTTAGGCATGTTAGAGTTTGGAGCTTCTGTCTTAAAAATTCTTCATGTAGGTAAACGAGATGGAAAAAATACCATTATTTCCTTTTTACAGAAGGAAAATGGAGTTGCAGAGCAAAGGAGTCATTTAAAGGCCCAGTGGACAGAAGGGCAGCATTAAGGTGTGGCCGGTTTTAACAAGTAGCTTAGTATTCTGTGCCTTTGCAAAGCATCAGCACTGCCAAGAAGAGGTTCAGAACTCTGCTTCCAGTATAGGCAAAGCTGAATTCAGGAATTGTTGTAAAGAATTTAACTCTTAAAGATTTTCCTCTTCACTATTTGTAATTTGTTTTAGGTAGAATCTATTTAGGATTTCTTATTTCACCAAAAGTGTCATACACAGAGAACCAGGCATTGTACCTCTTCATCTTTTAATGTAAATTTAAAATTTTTTTTTTTCGCATTTCTGTAGTCTACTCAAAAGACTGCAGGATGGACTTTGCTTGCTCAAGGCCTGTACCAGGGGATAAACCCAAGTGGCATAATTTAAGCTACACTTATTTACACCAGCTGAAGTATGTGACCCCTGATCTTTGATTATTCTGGCAGAGGAGAGTGCTATGAGGCAGGGATTTTTCAGTGGTCCTTTAACTACTTGAATCATCTGGTCAGCTACAAGGTATAGAGGCTGTAAACAAGGGAAAACTGAGATGGCAAACCGATCAATTACAGAATATTGAAAAGATCAGGGAAATGGCAGCAATACTGCTAAACCCAATATGGAAAAGCCCTTCTTGTCCAATAACCTCATTCTTGTGACAAAGATTATAACAAGATGGAAAATGGCATTTTTTTAATGCATTCTGGTGACGATGATTGCTGTGAGAATTGGGACTGGTTTGTACTTCACCCACTCCGTCTCTCTTTCCTAGATGCTGTATCCCTGGCAACTCAGGCAGAAGGTGTTGTATTTATTATGACCCTGTCACTTTTTATCTCTTTTAGCGAAACCCGACATTAAATTCTCTCTCCAGCTTCCACTCTTTTAAACAAGCAGGGAAACATGACTGCATTACCTTCTCTTAATCTCCTAATTAACCCAGCAGAATATATGATTTTCTTCTCTAACTGATAAGGTGTGTGCTATGGGTCTCTAAAGTGGCTGCTGCCAGCACATATTCTGCCTCGTCTTGTACGAGGGGTTGCCCTGCGCTTTTGGAGATGGGCTGGGTTTCATTTCCACTATATACCAGGTTCAAGGCCTTAAAAGAGGCAAGATCTAGAGACCGTACAGAGAGCTTGAGAGATGGCAAGGTATCTGTCTGGAAAGGGTAATGCTTACCTCATCTGTACAGGGTCTGTTAGATGGCTAAAGGCCACAGTTACAAAATACATATAAATGAAAGACATTTCAGCACATTGCAGAATTTCTGCATTCAGCTTGAAAAATCCTTTTTTTTTTTTTTCCTGTATTGAAAAAGCTTCTTTGAGCCATTAAAAATGCTCTTTATATCCCAGAGGTTGTTAGCAGTGGGAGGTGTGGAGGGAGAATCCAGCTTTAGCAGTCACGGGATCAAACTTGCTAGGTCACATCTATATTATTTTTGATACGTTGGTGAATGTTAAGGTCATCTGCGCAAGATCAGAGCTGGTAACTAACAATAAAGAGGTGACAGCTTCTTACAGCTGCCTTTGAATAGAGCTTGTGGTGCAGCTCCTCTCTCTCAGTGTGAAGTTTAATGTTCCAGCATAAACAATTGCTGCTGTGGTGGCAGTTTCATCTGAAAGAGAGATTTAAAATTTGCCATCACCCAATTTTCTGCTGCCATCTCCCTGATGACTGCGTGTGCAAGTGGCACAAAACATAAACTCAGTTAGGGAACGATGTAGCTTTCATCTTCTCCTAATGGGCTCCTTTACTTGTGCTTATCTCCAATGTAAATAATTCATTTTGGCAAGGCTGGCCAGAGGACACAAGTCCTGGTAGGGTCACAGTGAAGGCTTCTTCCTCTTGTTTGTTGTGCCAAGGTATGTTACACCTAGTGAAGTCAAGCCTGTTTTATTTCAGCCATCACTGCCCTCCACATGATGCTGCTGCCTGTAACTGGGAAAGTCCAAAAGGAATGGAAGTGTCAACAGCAGTCTGGATCAACTCCATCTTCTCTGAGCTGGCAACACTGGTTCCTGGTCCAGAGCAGGGCTGTGAGACCCAGGTAAAATTACAACCTGTAAGTGGTCACCCTAGCTTGTGAGCTCCTTCTGTCTTCAATCCCTGCTCGCTGCTTAGTTCCAGCGTGCTGGAGTGAGAAGGAAGCAACCTGGGACTGCAGCCTGTGCTCCTGGCCTGGGGAAGTTTACCTGCTGCTGGCTCAGGATCCATCATAGGCAAGCAGATAAGCCAAAAGCAGATCCACACATTGACAAAGATAGAGTGAGTCTGCTCTAATCTATTAGTGTCACGAGATGTAAAGCATAAGCAACAGTTTCAACACAAAATTTTGATTCCATTTTGTTTTGCTCTCTGTTCAACTTTGCTGTATTCCGTCACACTCCTTAGCAAAGCAAAGGTCAGAACTTGGAGTGATAGGTGCTCCCTAGTCTTCATCTCTGCCCAGAGAGCTGTAGAGGGCTCTTTCCACAAAGCTAGGGAAGACTTAATTTAGAAAACAGGGAAGATAGAAATTACTGTCCTGGTGATGAGGGAGAAATACTTCCTTCTGTGTGACACTATGTTTTCCTTTGGTATTACCCATATCAGGCTGGTCTGTCCTGCTCACTTGTCTCCCTCATTCGTTTACAGAAGAGTAGTTCAAAAGTCACAGCTGCTGTTGGAGACTTCATCTATCCCTTTGCTATTCTGCAGATAGGCCAAGACAACAGCTTGTTAGTATTTAAATGAGCATATCCATATTTTTGCATGAAATTCACAGTCGTTTAAGCCTCGTGTCTGGTCACTGAAATGATCTGCTCTCTAATTTGTGCTTTGCTTTTAAGCCTAACTAGAGTGTAACACTATTATGTGGTCATTGCCTCTCAAAGGAGTGATAATTCTGAGCCTAATCTACCATTTCTGGGCACTTTTTTTCCCTCTCACGATGTTGCTACTACAGTGTGAAGTGCAGGAGGATTCTGCATAATTTACATGAAAATTAGGGATATAAGGAGGAAATTAGGAGAGGAAGGGGTGGAGTAGAGTATGCCATATTCTGATGCTTCCCTAAGAGAAAGTGCAGATTTTGCAGAGCATCCACCTGTCTGTCAGAGCCTGTCTTGCTGGCAATGCATACCAGTTTAGCCAGGGAAAGTTATGCACTACCCAACTCTCTTGTAAATGCAGATTTTGTTACTCCCTTGTAAATGCAGACTCTGATTGAAGTGCTCTTGGCTTCAGCTGACCCAACACAACCTGGTGCTGCTGACTCCCAACTTAACAACTAAAAATTGTAATCATAGTCCTCTTTGGCTCTAATCTGTCTGTGTTCAGATGGCACAGGTCTTTTGCATTTCCCTCTAGGGCAGACAGGCTGCTGAAGCCTGTGGTTACTGTGCTTGCAGGCAATGGGGACTCCAGGTCCTCAGGGCTGTGCAGCTCTGGGAATCCAAAAGGCGTGTTTGATTCTGGGATTTTATTTTTTAATCCCAGAATCAATTTATTTTAAAAATTTTTTAGGGGGCAGAGGAGGTTGTTTGCCACTCTTGTTTGCATTAGAGCTTGCAGGTGCTTTATGCCAACTAACAATATGTGTGCCATAAAAGTGCCAGCTGATGTGCAAGCCAAAGTGCCATAGCTATCATTGGGTTATATTTTTGGAACCGACTTGAATCCAAGGTTTGCATATTTTGGACAAATCCACACTGGCCTAGATCCACACAGACAAATCCTTCTTCCATTCTGCTAAGTGACTGACTTCCCCCAAACCCACTCTCTCTTGATCTCCTCAGAGGTAACTCAACTATGGTTGCAGGGCAGAAAATGACAGTCCAAAATGAGCTGAAGAAAACTCTCCAGATTATATCTCCTCCTCTCCATTACCTTAAAAAATTAAACTTCTGTTTAGTCTGAAGGGCTTCTGTTGCTCTCAAGCCATATCTCCTAATAGGTTTCTTAGAGAAGTACTTTTCTCTATGGAAGTAATTTAAGCCTTCTGTGCCCTCTGGCTATTTTTTAATTAAAAGAAAAATAAAAAATTCTTGGCCCAAGTAGGGGGCTTAGGCTGTTGATTGACTACAGCAAGGAATTTTGTAGGAATTTCGAATTCTGCACTGCCATGTATGAAGTCAGCCCTATAAGTATAACCCTGACCTGAGGCTAGGATTTTTAAAATTAGATCCTTAATAAGAAGAGGAAGAAATAAATTTGACTTTGAATAAGCATAATGCAATTTCCCTTCACGCAAATTGCTTCTTTATTATAGCACAGATATTCACATTTTCCAGTCTAAATACTTAAGTCATATGCAACTTCATTTTGCTGGACTAAGCTCAGGCCTAGCTAAGAGGGAATCCATTATTACAGTAGTTTAATTTGTAGATACTTGTTGTTTATGCTGCCATAACCCACCAAACTCATGTGTTCACCAGCTCCCCTCCTCTCCCTGTGGCTGAGCCAGGACGGTCTCTGTAGTAGTCACAGAATGGTTCAGGTTGGAAGGGACCCTTAAAGGTCATCAAGTTCCAGCCTCCCTGCAATGAGCAGGGACATCTTCAACAGGTTCTTTTTGCTCAGAGTTCCATCTTACCTAACCTTGAATGTGTCCAGCAATGGGACATCCACCATCTTTCTGGGCAACTGTGCTGGTGTTTCACCACCCTCATTGTAAAAAATCTCATACCTAATCTGAATTTACTGTTCCTCAGTTTGAATCCATTCCTCCTTGTCCTGTCACTGCATGCCCTCACAAAATGTCTCTCTCCATCTTTCT